>MU681512.1:3968-62546 GCA_026770625.1 Nicotiana glauca
GCGGTCCATTCTGCGATCGCAGAACCGAAATGCGGTCCGCATATTGGACCGCAGAACTGACCCTAATCACTAAACATCTCTGCCTGGGAATGCGGTGGAAATGCGGTCCGCATTTCGATTCTGCGATCGCAGAATGGACCGCATTTTCAACATCAACTTCGACCAATTCTCTGGTTCACTATGCGGCAGGAATGCGGTCCGCATTTCGATTATGTGATCGCAGAATGGATCGCATTTTTGACATCATCTTGGACCAATTTCCTTCTTCACTCTGCGGTAGGAATGCGGTCCCCATAGCTGGTCTGCGACCGCATTCTTGACCGCAGAATTGACAATTTTCTGGAAAAATTGATTCTTTTGATTTTTAAAGCTTAGATCACCATTGAGGGTCCGAACTTCTACACATTCCTAACATAATATTCGGACCTTGACACTATGAGCTACTAGGTTTTAAGCACAAAATTTTACGGGGCCTTACAGTTAACTCATTCGGGAAGGTGTTTTGCTCCCACAGAATTACGAAGGGCCAATCCTGTAAAGAAGCCAGTGACGGAGGAAGAAGCGGAGGAGTTTTTGAAGAAGATGAAGGCCCAAGATTACTCCATTGTGGAGCAGCTGAGGAAAACCCCAGCACAGATCTCATTGCTATCATTACTAATCCATTCAGACGAGCACCGCCGGGCATTGATGAAAATTCTGAATGAAGCCCATGTGCCGGATAAGATCTCTGTGAACCATCTAGAGAGAATAGCAAACAAAATTTTTGAGGTGAACCGGGTGACATTTTCTGATGATGAGTTGCCCTGGAAGGTACGGAACATAATAGAGCTCTCTATTTGACCGTAAAATGTGAATACTCGGTAGTCACTCGAGTAGTGATCGATAATGGGTCTAGTGCCAATATTTGCTCGTTGCCCACCTTAAACAAGCTGAAGGTTGATAATGATAGAATTCACAAGAACAACATCTGCGTTCGAGGGTTTGATGGTGGTGGTATGGACACAGTGGGTGACATCAAACTTGAATTGACAATTGGCCCAGTCGAGTTCACCATGGAGTTTCAGGTATTAGACGTTGCAGTGTCGTATAATCTTTTGTTGGGGCGACCATGGATTCACGCTGCCAAAGAAGTGCCTTCTACACTACATCAGATGGTCAAGTTCGAGTGGGATAGACAAGAGATCGTAGTGCATGGGGAAGACAACACATGCGCCGTAAGTAATGCCATCGTACCCTTCATAGAGACTGATGATGACAAGGGGCCGTAGGTTTACCAAGTTTTCGATATAGTTTCAATGGACAAAGTTCCTGAAGGTGGAAGTGTCCCACTTCCCAGAATAGCAGTTGCAACTGTCATGGTGGCTTCGGAGATGCTGAAAAATGGGTTTGTGCCAGGTAAAGGTTTGGGGGTTGATCTTTAGTGTATTATTCAACCGGTTTCTATGCCCGAGAATCTGGATACCTTTGGGTTAGGGTTCAAGCCTACGGCGGATGTGCGACGGGCCAGGAAGATGAAGAAAAGGGCATGGGTCCTTCCCAAGCCAATCCCACGCCTGTCCCGATCTTTTGTCAGGCCGAGCATCAAAAAGCAATTGCTATCCCAGGTTACAGGACCACTAATTGGTGCAAATGGGGATTTAGATGAAGGTTTTGAAAGATTATTTGCTGAAGTCAACATGGTAGAAGCTGGGGAAGGATCCAGCAAAGTAGATGTGCAGTTTGTAGGGCCTAAGGCCAAGGTCAACAATTGGATGGCTACTCCTCTGCCCATGCGGAAGGAGTCTTGGCAGTAGGCTTTGATTTTTCCTTCATGTTTAGCTGGATTATTCCAGGGTTGTAATCCAATTTTTTTTTATTTTGTACTCGTCAAAAGTGTGAAACCTTGTTATCCCTTATTTCAATCAATGAAAGGTTCTTCTTTACTCTTTATTTTGTTTTAATTTTGTTTTCTTCTTTCCTTTTCTGAACAGTCCTCTTTATACTGGTCTTAATGACATGGCATGCACGACGGGTCCTCAACCTAGTCTAAAAAATCAATCTAATTCCGAACTGGTAGTGCAAGAGGTAGAATATGATGATGAGTCGGAATATGATGGGGATGAAGCCTTCGAGGAAATTAATAGAGCGTTAAGCCAATTTGAAGAGAAATCCAAGCCCAACTTAAATGACACAGAATCCATCAATTTAGGGGATGCGGATGATATCAGCAAAACTAAAATAAGCATCCACATTGAACCAAACATCAAGGAAGAATTAATCAAAGCACTTATTGAATTCAAAGACATTTTTTCATGGTCATACGATGACATGCCGGGTCTGAGCACCGATTTAGTGGTTCACAAGTTACCCACTGACCCGACATGCCCTCCTATCAAGCAAAAATTGAGGAAGTTCAAAACAGACACGAGTGTGAAGATTAAGGAAGAAGTAACCAAGCAGCTGAATGCAAAGGTTATTCGGGTCACTCGATATCCTGATTGGTAGGCTAATGTGGTGCCAGCGCTGAAGAAAGATGGAAAAATTTGGGTATGTGTCGACTACCGCAATCTAAACAGAGCAAGCCCAAAGGATAACTTCCCATTACCCAATATCCATATCTTGATCGATAATAGTGCCAAGCGTGAGATCGAGTCTTTTGTGGATTGCTATGCTGGGTATCATCAGATTTTGATGGACGAGGAAGATGTAGAGAAGACGACTTTCATCACGCCCTGGGGAACTTATTGCTATCGGGTAATGCCATTTGATTTGAAAAATGCTGGAGCAATGTACATGATGGCAATGACTATTGTGTTTCATGATATGATACACAAAGAGATTGAGGTATACGTGGATGATGTGATTATAAAATCCAAGCGTCAGGCAGACCACGCAGGAAATCTAAGAAAGTTTTTCCAAAGACTTCAAAGGTACGATATTAAGCTCAACCCTGCTAAATGTGCATTTGGTGTTCCATCTGGAAAGCTGTTGGGATTCATAGTCAGCAGGCGAGGCATTGAGTTAGACCCGTCGAAAATCAAATCCATTCAGGAGTTGCCACCTCCAAAGAACAAAACTGAAGTGATGAGTCTGTTGGGAAGGTTGAATTATATCAGCAGGTTTATCGCTCAACTCACAACGACTTGTGAACCCATTTTTCGGCTACTGGAGAAAGATGCTGCGGTAGAATGGATGACAGAATGTTAGGAGGCATTTGATCAGATCAAGGGGTATTTATCAAATCCACCTGTGCTGATATCACCCGAGCCAGGGAGACCGCTGATTCTTTATCTAACGGTCTTGGAGAATTCATTTAGTTGTGTACTGGGGAAACACGACATCACAGGAAGGAAGGAGCAGGCTATCTATTACCTCAACAAGAAGTTTACGGTTTATGAGGTTAAGTACACTCAACTTGAGAAGACATGTTGTGCCCTAACTTGGGTAGCACAGAAGTTGAAACATTATTTGTCATCTTATACTACTTACCTCATATCTCTTCTGGACCCATTGAAGTATATTTTCCAGAAGCCTATGCCCACAGGGAGATTGGCGAAATGGCAAATATTGCTCACAGAATTCGACATCGTCTATATGACGAGGACGGCAATGAAAGCCCAAGCATTGGCCGATCACTTGGATGAGAATTCGATTGATGAAGAATACGAGCCATTAAGGACGTATTTTCCTGATGAAGAAGGGATGTATGTCGACGAGCTGGAGTTGATCGAGGAACCAGGGTGGAAGCTTTTCTTTGATGGAGCGGCAAACGCGAAGGGAGTTGGAATAGGAGCGGTACTTATTTCTGAAACAGGACATCATTATCCTGTTACGGCTCAACTACGTTTCTATTATACCAACAACATGGCTGAGTATGAGGCATGCATTTTGGGCTTGCGGTTAGCTGTGGACATGGATGTCCAGGATGTTTTGGTCATGGGAGACTCGGACCTCTTGGTACATCAAATTCAAGAAGAATGGGAAATGCGGGATTTGAAGCTCATACCGTATAGACAATGTTTGCACGATCTGTGTCAATGGTTTCGATCAGTGGAATTTAGGCACATACCAAGAGTTCATAATGAAGTTACCGATGCTTTGGCCACCTTAGCATCGATGTTGCACCATCCAGATAAAATTCATATTGATCCATTGCACATTCAGGTTCATGATTAGCATGCTTATTGTAACATGATAGAGGAAGAACTAGATGGCGAACCATGGTTCTATGATGTCAAGGAATACCTCAGGATAGGGATATATCCGAAGCAGGCCACAAGAGATCAAAAGAGGGCCATTCGGCGGTTGGAAAATGGATTTTTCCTTAGTGGAGGAGTGTTGTACAAAAGGACACCGGACTTGGGATTGCTGAGATGTATAGATGCCAATCAAGCCGCGACAATTATGGCAGAGGTACATTCTAGAGTGTCTGGGCCACACATGAGCGGATATGTATTGGCGAAGAATATTCTTCGAGCAGGGTATTATTGGCTCACTATGGAGCGTGATTGTATCAGTTTCGTACGGAAATGCCATCAGTGTCAGATACACGGAGATCCGATTCATTCTCCACCAACAGAATTACACGCGATGTCAGCACCATGGACCTTTGTTGCATGGGGAATGGATGTCATTGGACCCATCGAGCTGGCAGCTTCCAACGGTCATAGGTTCATTCTGGTAACCATCGACTATTTCACCAAGTGGGTTGAAGCTAAAACTTTCAAGTCGGTAACCAAGAAGGCAGTGGTGGATTTTGTTCATTCCCATATCATCTGTAAATTTGGGATCCCAAAGGTGATAATCACGGATAATGGTGCTAATCTTAACATCAATTTGATGAAAGAAGTATGTCAACAGTTAATATTACACACCGAAATTCCACCCCATATCGTCCCAAAGCGAATGGAGCGGTCGAGGCAGCCAACAAGAACATAAAGAAGATATTGAGGAAAATGGTAGAAGGGTCCAGACAATGGCATGAAAAGTTGCCGTTTGCATTGCTGGGTTATCGCACTACTGTTCGTACTTCAGTAGGTGCAACTCTTTATTTGTTGGTATACGAAACTGAAGCGGTGATACCGGCAGAAATTGAAATTCTATCTCTCCGAATTGTCGCTGAGGCTGAGATTGATGACGATGAGTGGGTCAAAGCCCGATTGGAGCAATTGAGTTTGATTGATGAAAAGAGTTTGGCAGTAGTGTGTCATGGCCAATTATATCAAAAGAGGATGGCAAGAGCATATAATAAGAAGGTGCGTCCCAGGAAATTTGAAGTAGGATAGCAAGTGTTGAAGCGGATCCTTCCACATCAGGCCGAAGCAAAGGGCAAGCTCGCCCCGAATTGGCAAGGACCGTTTATTGTGACCAGGGTGCTATCCAATGGCGCTTTATGCTTGACAGATGTCGAAGGAAGATGTATCGACATGACTATCAATTCTGATGCAGTCAAGAGATATTATGTATGATTTCTTTGATTGTAATGGATGTTTGTTTGTTTGCTTGTACTTGGCATTTATCGGAGAATGAAATGACGGAGGCAATTTGTTCTTCTATCCAAACACTTTAACCTTTGTCTCCCCTTTTGAGCCTTATTTATTCTTTCATACCCCTCTCTTGGAATAGGTAATAAAAAAAACAAAAAGAAGAAAAAATAACAACAAAAACAAAAGAAAAGTCACAAGAAAGAAAACAAAGGATTCAGTGTGAACTACGTTTGACCAGATTCCTTAAAGAGGATACATAGGCGCCTTACGGCTCGGTCATAGTGTAATAAAATTCAAAAGATCCCCAAGCAAGAAAACTGGGGCAGAAGTTATGTTTTTAAATTTTGGGAAAGAAATTTGATTCCAAGATTTTGTAACATTTTACCCATAAAAGTTATTTTAAAATTCTTGATACCTTTTTTTTAAGCCATTATACCAAGAATTTCAATCCCCAACTGATGTCCAAAAAGACCTCCCGATCAGTATCCGATAAGTACCAAGTCAAGCGAATGGAAGTCGAAAATAACAATCTAATCCCCAGCAGAAAGAGGATCATAAGCTGAAGAGAATTGATAGCCAAAGAATCCTCAGCATAGAGAGTCTTATCGGTAACACTCCAATCCCCAACTGAAAAAAATAATAATAAAATGAGAGAGTCTTATCGGTGAAAACCTTCACAGGCACCATAAGGCGACGGAAGTTGAGAGAAATAAAATGAGAGAGTCTTATCGGTGAAAACCTTCACGGGAACCATAGGGCGACGAGAGAAATGAGAGAGTCTTATTAGTGAAAACCCCTCGAAGAGCACTATAAGGTGACAAGGATGTTAAAAAGGGGACGAATGGGATAAGGTTGACATAAAGGGCTCATCGAGGCAACAAGCAGAACAAACATGCGGATTCGCAAAAGAGTTGGATTACGGGGCCTTTGAAATGCAAAGTAGGGCCACCAGAAAGATTGATTGATATAAATAGACTGGTTTGTTGAATCCGGAATACACGACATGATCATTGGGATCGACTACACCATCCAGATAAGTTCTTTCCTTTTCTTTCCCCAGTAGTTGTTCAGAAAGATTTTTCTTTTTCTATCTTTTGAAATCATCATTTTCATTTCTTTTGTTTGAGATTTTTCAATAAGTAGTTTGTTTTTTTAGAAGAATTTTTTGAGCTTACTACCAGTTTCCAAGATGGTGCAAAACAAAATGTGGATAGGACGATCCCAAGATAATACAATGGAATGAGAAATACGTTTGTTGAAAGACCAAAATAAAAGATTGGTCTAGGATTTCGGGGAAAATATATAGCGAAGGTGGGAAAACAACATTTGAGAAGTTGGTGGAAAAGGAATCATCAAGAAGGTCGGAAGTTATCGGCTGTGCCGTTGTAAGGCCAGGAGGAATATCATCCCCAACAGATAACATCATCCCCGACAAATTTTGATAGCACAATGGAACGCAGAGCAGGGAAGGAGAAAAGGAAAAACCATCTCCAGCAGGAGTGGCACGACCTCTCACCACGTTTTAAACTAACAAATTTTCTTTGATTTGAAGTAGGAAAAGGATACAACATTGATGGTGGAAAGGCATGCCACAAGGAAGATTCAAACTGGGGCAGAAAATTTTTCTTTCATTTTGAAAATTTTCTGGAAGTCAGATATCCACTTGGAGAAGAAGAGAGATAACACCAGTCTTAAAGTAAGGGGTCTTTGAACTAGTGTTATCCCCAGCAATGTTGAAAGGAAGAAAACAACAAGTTTTAAGGAAGGAAGTTGTATCCCCAGCAGACAGAACAAGAGGATGAAGATTGAAGTTAGGAGCCCGCCCGCATAACAGAGGAATACATTTCAAGTTGAAGGTTGAAGTTGGGAGCCCGCCCGTATAACAGAGGAATACATTTTAAGCTGAAGGTTGAAGTTGGGAGCCCGCCCGTATAACAGAGGAATACCTTTCAAGCTGAAGGTTGAAGTCGGGAGCCCCCCCGTATAACAGAGGAATACATTTTAAGTTGAAGGTTGAAGTCAGGAGCCCGCCCGTATAACAGAGGAATACATTTCAAGTTGAAGGTTGAAGTCGGGAGCCCGCCCGTATAACAGAGGAATACATTTTAAGTTGAAGGTTGAAGTCGGGAGCCCGCCCGTATAACAGAGGAATACATTTTAAGTTGACGGTTGAAGTCGGGATCCCGCCCGTATAACAGAGGAATACATTTTAAGTTAAAGGTTGAAGTCGGGAGCCCACCCGTATAATAGAGGAATACATTTTAAGTTAAAGGTTAAAGTCGAAAGCCCGCCCATATAACAGAGGAATACATTTCAAGTTGAAGGTTGAAGTCGAGAGCCCGCTCGCATAACAGAGGAATACTTTTTAAGTTGAAGGTTGAACTCGGGAGCCCGCCCGTATAACAAAGGAATACATTTTAAATTGAAGGTTGAAGTCGGGAGCCCGCCCGTATAACAGAGGAATACATTTTAAGTTGAAGATTGAAGTCGGGAGCCCGCCCATATAACAGAGGAATACATTTTAAGTTGAAGATTGAAGTCGGGAGCCCGCCCATATAACAGAGGAATACATTTTAAGTTGAAGGTGGAAGTCGGGAGCCCGCCCGTATAACAGAGGAATATATTCAAGTGTTGAAATGAGTAAAGCGGAGGATCACAACAAGATCCCCAACATAAATCCAAGTTCAGAAATCGGAAGAAAGCAGTTCAAGCTTCGAAGGAAAATAATCCGAAGCTCAAAAGAAGGAAATAAACAGTTCAAGTTTGGCAATCAAGAAAGGCCGGCGAGTCAAGTCAGAAACATCAGAGGAAGCAAGCCAACAAGAAAGCAAGGCGACAAGAGCAAGCCTAAGATCTAGATAAGATTTTACGATTCATAGACTAGTTTAGTCTAGCTTCTTATTTTCTGTATAGCACGGTGTAATAAGGAGGTCGGTAATCAGTAGCAGCAGCAGCAACATCAAGATCACAGCTTCATGGTAGTCCCAGCTACCAAAACTTCCCGAACTACATTGATCTGATTCCCTTTTAGCAAGGGATATGTAGGAGACCTTTTGAAGCAGAGGTTCGGTAAAATATTTTTCTAAATGCTTCACGCGGAGTATTCAAACGGGCAAAAATCGCTCGTATCCGCTCACTTTATCTTTGCACGAAAACTCTTCGTGTTTTCGGGCAAAGATGGGCAGTTGTGAGCACGTGATTTTTGCCCTACGAGAACTACTCCCAGAAAATTCAAAATAAAATAATTTTGTGTCATTTGCAATTATTGTGGATTTTGTTTTATTTTTGTCTTATTGTTGGCGTTTGTGTGTGCGTGATTATTTTTTTAAATAAATAAAAAAAATAATACAAAAATGTGTTGCATTTACATTTAGGATTTAATTTTACATTTTTGAATTAATTAAGTAAGTTGTTGTTTTACAAAAAAATGAAAACAAATCACAAAAATAATGTACTTTGCATTTTAACATTTAATGTCCAAATTGTGTGAGCTTACTTTTAATTGGTGTTTAATCTTGGGTGATAATTATTATTAGGAGTTAATTAGTATTTTAGTTAATTTTTAATTTTATTATTTAATTTAGAATTTTGATTTTATTAATTGGAGATTAAGGAAATGAAATAAAGAGAAAAATCGGATTGGGCCAGTCCAAAATAACCTCAAAACCAGGCCCAAAACACCCCTTACCCGGTCCAACTGATCAGGCTGCATATACATCCAAACAACGTCGTTTCTGGCACGCCCAATCTGGACCGTTGATCTCAATTCAATCAACGGTCCAGTCTGCCCCTAACATTGAAGCAACGACACCGTTTTGGGTCAGTCTATCTCAACCGTTCATTTGATTTGATCAAACGATCACCAACCCTCCTTGCAACACGACTCTGACCCGTTAAAAAACTAACCCAGTCTCCCACTTAAAGAATCGACATCGTTTCTATTAAGTAACTAATCCAGGCCATTGATCTTAATTGATCTAACGGTCTGGATTAAATATCAACCATGGTATATATTTTCCCCAACGACCCAACCCCCCGTAGAACCCCCCCTTTCCGTCTCTCTTAAGGTCTTTAGAGACAATACCCAGTTTCGCCTTCCCCCACCGTGCTCTGCCCACCGGAAATCGCCTCACAGCAGTTCCGGTGGTCCAACCCCTCCCAAATTTACACCAACTCTTCGCCATAACTTCCCCATCTCCAATCTGCCATTAGTTTTCTCCGAAACCCACCTAAACTTCTCGAATATCCAAAAAACCAACAGCCCCTCCGCCGTGTCTGGTGGCATCACCTCCGATGGCCACCAAATTTACACCCTAGGTTCCCCTCACCTTCCTCATCCCAGATCCAAACTCCCTTTCTCTCGAATGTTACTAGAACTCGTCGAATATCAATTTAAGTCCAAGAACCCTAGCGCCGCCACAAGATCCCTTGGTGGCGGTGCCACCTCCAAACCTTCCCAAATCAATACCAGTTGACCACCCTGACTCCCTCTTCCTTAATCCCTAGCCAGTTTCCCTCGAACGCTGTTGGTGAGTCTCGAACAAATAATGTTCTGAAGCTGGTTCAGAGACTGAGGTCAAAATAGTCCTTAGTTTAGTGCTCTCATTCGAGAACACTCGACTGGGGTCCATATTGGCCCCAAGTCCAAAAGACATCAGAATATTTGAACCCAGGCCTCGTTTGACTGGTAGGTTTTCATTTTTATTTCCTTTTTCTATTAGTTTGTTCAGTAAATTCATCCTCTACTCTTTCCTTATTTTGTTTATTTAAATGCTTTGGTGTTTATTTTGTTTCTACTTTGTTTTCCTGAATAATTCGAGTAAGTCAGTGTCAATCATGCTTTGTATAAAACTATGACTACTCCTATAATTGTTTGTTGTTTATTATTGGTTCAAATGGTTTCATTTTGTGTGATGTTTAGTTCCCTTCTCTTTGTCTTGTCGTCCAGTATATCACAGTGTTTCATTTACTTGGTTTAGTTTAATTTAGAATTGTGATTTGCTCAGAATCATTGAATCCTTCATCTTGGTTGTATTGCTGTTGGATTTAATTTGAAGTTCAATTGATGACTGAGTTTAGTGATTGGAACCTATTTGTTTGTTCTGTTAAGTTTGTTTCTTATGTGAATCTGACCTTGTTGTCTTGCCTTAATGTTGTTGATTAGGATCTAGTTTCATGTGTTTAATTAGCCAATTGCTAGGCTTGAATTGGTTATAGCTGATAAGGTGCAAACCAGGGGTAGAATAGGAAACTTCAGGATATCAGGGGGTAGTTTGGGAATTATTGAAATTAGGGGGTAGATTAGAGGCTGCTGAAGGATTGATTAGAGATGATTCTAAGCGGAAACATTCCTTGGTGGAAATGGCACTTATTGCTGATTTTAAGGACTAAAAATGGGCACTACTGATTAAATTAATGAGCACTAAGTTAATGGGGTAATAAATAAACGAAAAGCTAAAAATATAGTGGGGAAGGCACTAATTGAATGCCTATAAAAGGGCTGAAAATCAGAAATAGAAAAAAAAAAGATTCTGAAAAAAAATATATAGAGAAAAGACAGAGATTCATACTGAAAAACCAAGAGTTTAACTCTGAAAATTGATAGGTTGAACACATAGAAATACAGGGACAGATTAAAAGACAGTTAAAAAGAGTCCTGAAAAATCAGCTTTGTGATTTCTTCATGAATCAATCTAAGAGAGAACTTCTTTTGCATCTCTTAGATCAGTCTGTTTGAGTGTGTAACGGGACACTGTTTCATTGGTATTTTGGGTCCAAGTCTGGTTTAATCCTAGTCATTTACTGGGTCTGTTTGTGTTGCTGTTTGGTACTTCTGGAATTGCAACTGGTTTTCCTGAGTTTGCTGCTGGATCTTTGCTATTGTTGCTGTATTGTTATTATTGCTGCTGATCACTCCTTCCTCTTCTTGTGTTTCCAGTACCAGGTACACAACTGAGTTCAATTTGATGTAGCTTTGAAATTGAAGTTGAAATAAAAGTTGCACCAGATTTATGATCATTGAGATATCATCTGTAGATTATAATTCAATAGATGTTGTTGAAGTAGATGTAGTCGACGATTAGCTATTTGTTTTATATTACATGAATAATAGACGACTGTATAATTAGAACTGTTTATAAATTGTTCGGGCTGTTTGATTCAGGGACTGTTTGGATTTTGGGACTATGATTATGTAATAGTCATATTAGTTTAGTTTTGTAGTATAATTTTAAATTAGAAGCAAGCTGCAAGTTGAAACAGGAAAGTGGTTTTGGAATTCATGAATTTCACTTGTATTAATAAAATTGGGCTGAAATCAGTAAGTATGGGTTTAAACGTGGTTATCGATTAAGAGTGCATTCATTATTCATATTTTGTTAAGAATTAAACTTGTATCTATGTATTCTTCTAAAAATTCTCTTTTATATATTTTATAATGCGTATATCCATATAAGTTTTAAACAATATTGTCATTAGTGAGTACTGTAGTTTAAACAAGTAATATATTTTAGTTGTAATAATAATGTTATGGTACATATTTTTAATCTGATAGTAATGAACAATTATCAATAGTTAGAATGAGATTGGAAATTAATGGTAATGTGTTATTAAGCTAATAATTATAATCATTGTTAATTAGTTAATTGATTAGGAAATTTGTGCTTAGGTTTGGAGATGAAAGTCGGCTATCCCATGGGTAGGCCTTGGAGGCCCGATGCAGATTAATTGTAAGTTTCTTTCTTAAAGGGGAAGTAGCTCTTAAAACAAATTAATTAGGACTTTTTCTCTTATTTTAGAGACAAATAAAAAATAGCAAATCATAATCGCTTTAGGTTTGAACTTTTCAATAAAGAATGAGACGAGCCTCGCCACATAAAATGCATAAACTATGGGGCCCTCAATAATTGGTTATATTAAAACTCTTAGATTTCGGGACAGACTGTTTTAGCAAATTTTACGGCCTTCCCCAAAATAATAATGCGCTACCCGTTTTAGGCGCGTTTTTAATAATTTACTTTCTTAAATTCGGGTGCACATTTATATGACCCTAATCCAAATCTCAACGGAGTCAAGGTGTGTCAACAACCATGGGTACATTGATGTGACGTGGTTCGAGACGCATTTTCACGACATTGCAATTCTCCTTAAAATAATGATAATATTAAAAGCGGTTAAAGGTTAAAATTTTCACATAAGTTAAAGCATGTTATAAAATCAGATAATTAAGCCGAATATAGTAGTTAAGCGACCGTGCTAGAACCACGGAACTCGGGAATGCCTAACACCTTCTCCCGGGTTAACAGAATTCCTTATTCGGATTTTTGATTAGTAGACTGTAATACGGAGTCAACATTTTCCTCCATTCGAGATTCAAACTGGTTACTTGGGACACCATAAATCTCTCAAGTGGCGACTCCATTTCTTAGTAATTAAATCCCGTTTCGATTGTCCTTTAATTGGAGAAACTCCCTTTACCACACCCTTCACGGGATGTAGTAGGAAAAGGGAGGTGCGACAGTAATGATTGACTTTGTAATACCGAATCGACAAACAATGCAGTCTCGGACAAAGTCTGTCATGACTTTCTTAGTCACTACTTTGTAAGATGCAGCTTTGACCCACTTGGTAAAATAGTCAATTGCCACTAGGATAAACCTATGTCTGTTGGAAGCGACATGCTCAATTGGTCCAATGACGTCCATTCCCTAGGCGGCAAACGTCCATGGTGAGCTTGTTGTGTTGAGCTCGCTCGGAGGTACCTTTTATCATGTCTGTATGTATCTGGCAGCGATGGCATTTCTAGACATACTGGATGCAGTCTGTTTCCATTGTTATCCAAAAGTAACCAGCCTAGAGTATCTTCTATGCAAAGACAAAACTGTTCATATGTGGACCACAGGTCCCAGTATGTATTTCTTCTAGTAGCCTGGATGCTTCATTTGCATCAACACACCTTAATAGTCCCAAATCAGGAGTCCTCCTATAGAGGATTCCTCCGTTGTGAAAGAAGTTGTTGGCCAATCTCCGAAGTATGGATTTTTGAGTATGATTGGCAAGATCCGGGTACTCTCCTTTTGCTAGATATTCCTTAATATCATGAAACCAAAGCTTTCCGCCTGCTTCCTCTTCAACATGGACACAATAAGCTGGCTGATTGTGAATTTTCACCTGAATGGGATCAATGAAATTGTTGTCAAGATGCTGTATCATAGATGATAGGGTTGCTAATGCATCGACGAACTCATTTTGGACCCTGGGAACGTGTTGGAATTCTGTCTTTGTGAACCTCTTTCTAAATTCCTGTACATGATGCAGGTACGGGAGTACCTTGGAGTTCTTGGTTGCCTATTCTTCTCGTACCTAATGTATGAGCAAATCTGAATCTCCGATCACTAGTAGCTCCTGTATGTTCATGTCAATGGCCATATTGAGCCCTAAGATGCAAGCTTCATACTTGACCATATTGTTGGTGCAGGGGAATCTGAGTTTGACAGTCACTGGATAATGCTGACCGGTTTCTGATACTAAGACCGCTCCTATGCTAATTCCTTTGAAGTTTGCTGCTCCATCGAAGAACATTCTCCAACCGTCATAGGATTCTGTAATGTCTTCTCCTATGAATGATACCTCTTCATCAGGAAAATATGTTATCAAGGGTTCATATTCTTCATCCACGGGGTTTTCGGCAAGGTGGTCTACCAGTGCTTGTCCTTTGACCGCCTTTTGAGTTATGTAAACAATGTCGAACTCACTCAACGGGATTTGCCACTTGGCTAGCTTGCCAGTGGGTATGGGCTTCTGAAATATGTATTTTAAAGGGTCCATCCTTGATATGAGGTACGTGGTATAGGCACAGAAGTAATGTCTCAGCTTCTGAGATACCCAAGTCAAAGCACAGCAGGTGCATTCAAAAAGAGAATACCGGGCTTCGTATGGAGTGAACTTCTTGCAGAGATAATAAATGGCTTGTTCCTTTCCTTCCATTTCATCGTGTTTTCCCAAAACGCAGTCGAAAGCTCCATCTAACACTGCAAGGTAGAGCAGTAAAGGTCTACCTGGCTCGGGAGGAACTAGGATTGGTGGTGTTGACAGGTACTCCTTGATTCTATCGGAGGCCTTCTGACAGTCATCGATCCATTTTGTAATGGCGTCCTTCTTTAGAATTTTAAATATTAGCTCACAGATAACTGTAGAGTGCACTATGAATCGACTGATGTAGTTCAACTTTCCCAGGAAACTCATCACATCTTTCTTGTTCTTTGGTGGTGGTAGTTCTTGAGTGGCCTTGACCTTTGATGGATCCAGTTCTATTCCTCGTCGGCTCACAATAAACCCAAGCAACTTTCCGACGGGAACCACCCAAATGCACACTTTGCAGGATTCTGTTTCAGGTTGTACCTTTGCAATCTATTGAAGAACTTTCTCAAATCTTCCATGTGATTAGTGGCCTTCTTGGACTTGATAACATCATCCACATATACCTCTATCTCTTTATGTATCATATCATGGAAAATGGTAGTCATGGCCCTCATGTAGGTGGACCCTGCATTCTTCAGGCCGAACGACATCTTCTTGTACCCAACGACGTAATGAAAGCTATTTTCTCAGCATCTTCCTCATCCATCCAGATCTAATGATAACCATCAAAACAATCTACAAATGATTGTAACTCATGCTTAGCGCAATTATCAATTAGGATGTGTATATTCGGCAAAGGGAAGTTGTCTTTTAGATTGGCCCGGCTGAGATCCCGGTAGTCGACACAGACTGTGACCTTCCCGTCCTTCTTTGGCACTGGCACAATATTGGCCAACCATGTCGGGTATTTCACTACCCTGAGAACCTTAGCTTTGACTTGCTTAGTGGCTTCTTTCTTGATTATCAAACTCATATCAGGCTTGAACTTTTTGAGCTTTTGCTTTAGCGGCGGACATGTCGGATCGGTTGCCAGTTTATGGGCCAGAATAGACGTACTCAGACCAGTCATGTCATCATACGACCAGGTGAATATGTCCTCATATTCCTTTTGAAATTCGGTGTATTCCTTCTTTCCTGATGGCGATAAGTGAACGCTGATTCGTGTTTCCTTGACGTTTTCTTCATCTCCCAAGTTAACAATTTCTGTTTTGTCCAGGTTGGATTTAGGTCTGTTCTCAAAGTTCTCGACTTCTTTGATAATCTCCTCAGGTATGTCATCTTCTTCTAAATCGATGTCCATTTGTTGCGTTGTCTCACTGCATGTCACAGTCATTGGTTCATCAAGATAAATAACAGTAATGATAGAAATAAATATTAATTCACTAGAAAAATCAAACACGCTTTTGATAAATTGAATAATTATTTCAAACATTGAAGATCTAATGGCAGAAATTGAAAAGTGCGAAAAGAAAATCATTCAGTAAATAAAACAGGGAATAGTGCTTGTTTTAGCCTTGCTACCCTGAGGCTCGTCGACCTCTGGTAGTTCTGATGGTCCAATTGTTGAGGTATGCCCCTCTACTCACAGCTTGTATGGAAGGACCTTCCTCCCCCTCCTCCCCGAGGATAACACAGCAATCCATATCATTACCCTCTAGAAACAAGTTTTTCATTACCGCGAGTGCTTCCTCTTCGTCTGTCCTATATATGACGTCAGCCTATTTGAAAGTCTACTCCAAGTGCATTATCGGTTGCTCTAATGGGTAGTATTGGCGACTAACTGTTGAACTCCTCCCAAGTGTATTGATTTCCCAGACCGAAGTAGCACCATGTTTCTTGAGTTTTATAGGTTTAGGGATCCCTTGGAGGTTCTTGCCGAGTCCTTTACCAGGTTCGTACCCACTCCAATTCAATATGCTCTCTATCTTGTTATCCTACAATTTGTCTTTGTAGACGGCATTGACTCGCTCGATGTGGTGGTAGGTCTCTCTGCCTAGCTTTCTTCTTCCTTCGATTGCCAAAATAGTCTGTCGGCTGTATATAGGGTTGCTACCGTCGCCGTGAATGATCACTTCCTAGTGATTCCATTCGAATTTTTCTGCGTGATGCAGTGTTGAAGCTACAGCCCAAGCAACATGAATCCAGGGTCATCCTAGTAGCATGTTGTAGGACGCTGGCACATCTATCACTTGAAAGTCGACCTCAAACCAGGTTGGCCCCATCTACAGACACTGGCTAATCTCACTGATGGTAGACCTCTGATACCCATCAAAATCTTTCACATTGATTACTCCTTCTTTTATCACATGCAGCCGTTCACCCAACTTCTTGAGTGTTATCAACGGACATATGTTAAGGATGGAACCCCCTTCGATCAGGATCCTAGTGATGAAGTAGTCTTTGTATTGCACGGTGATGTGCAAGGCTTTGTTGTGACCCGACCCTTCAAGTGGCAGCTCATCCTCATAGAAGGTGATTTTATGGCTTTCGAATACTTGTCCCACCATGTTATCCATTTCCCCGCTAGTGATGTTACTTGGCACGTACGCTTCACTCAGTACCTTCAATAGAGCGTTTTTGTGTCTCTTGGAATTCTACAGTAATGAGAGGATGGATATCTGTGTTGGTGTTTTGTTTAGCTTGTCGATGACTGAATACTCCTTGGCCTGTATTTTCCTCCAAAGGTCGTCTGGAATTATTTCAATGATGAGTGGCCAGTTGGAGGCCCGCTTGCTTGACTCAGCTAGGTGTTTCGGGGTATAAAATCTCCCAGTTCTTGTCATACCCTGCGCTGCAATAGTCTCTTTGAACTTGACTTTGCCTTTCCTTCTAGCCTCGGCTATAGAATCCCAGGGTATAACTTTTGTATGGCATGACAGCATAGTATAGATATCGCTACCGGAATCGGTACGACCACCTTTACTTCGAATGGGATATGTTCTTTGGGTGGCAAAACTGTAACCGCAAATGATGCTGGTGCCTTTGTTGAGGGCACTGCTTCTGGGATAGACACATCTACCTCAATGACCTCAGACGGTTGGATCTGGACTATGATGGGGTTGGGAGTAACTGCTGGCTTCTTTGGATCATCGCCTTCCGCGATCAACCCGATGGATCCCAATCATCCTCTACTTCAATCATGTGAATATCCCCGCCTTTATGGTCAGATAGAGGGTTTTTACGGATATTCAGAGCAGCTTACTTTGCTACAATGACTTTGTTATCAATTAGGGACTGTATCTTGTCTTTTAAAGATCGGCATTCATTGATGGTTTGTCCCTTCATGCCGAAGTGGTATGCACAAGACTTTTTTGGGTTAACCTACTAAGAAGGATTCTCAGGGGTTGTAGCAGGGATGAGGGTAACATAACCGGCAGCTTTGAGTTTCTCATATAACTGATCAATGGGTTCGATGATGGTTGTGTATTATTTTGGAGGCCTCCAAACAAAATTAGGTCAGAGCCTAGGAAATTTTGCGGTGCGGGGGGTGATTGGTAATGAGATGGCTAGGTATTGTAAGTTTGGTAGACATAAGCGGGCTGGGATTATCTGGGCGAGGTAGGCTGATATGTGGGAGATGGAGGTGACTGATAAGTTGATGGTGGAGCTTGGTAGGAGGGTGATTGGTAATTTGGGGTTGGTTGATATGTGAGTGGAGGTATTGGGTAGGTTTGGTATTTGAGAGGAGACTTGGTCCTTTGTAAAACCATCACGGCCCTTATGTCCCTCTTCTTAGACACACCACCCGAATGTAAGGCCTTATTTGTAGCTTACAAGGCCTCAAAGTTTGTAACCATACCGATCTTAATACCTTTTTCAATTCATTCCCCCAGCTTGATAATGTCAGAAAACTTATGATTCTCAATCACCATCAATCGTTCATAGTACTGCGGGTCTGGAGACCGGACAAAGAACTTGTTCATTTGTTCTTCTTCTAAGGCGGGCCTGACCTTAGCAGCTTCAGACCTCCAACGAGTAGCATACTTTCGGAATGTCTCTTTGGGATTCTTTTTAGATTTTGGATATAGAACACGTCTGGCGCATTCTCTGTTTTAAACCTGAACCTGTCCATGAAATCAGATGCCATACCTACCCAGCTTGACCATTTCTTAGGATCTTGGCTGATGCACCAAGATAGTGTATCTCCTTTCAGACTTCTCATGAATAGCTTCATACGGATCCTTTTGTCTTTTCCTACCTCGACCAGCTTGTCACAGCATGTTCTCAGATGGACCCTTGGATCACTTGTACCTTCAAACATCTCAAACTTAGGAGGTTTGTACGCCTCTGGTAGTTTGACATCTGGTTGTATGCAGATATCTTCATAGTTGAACCTTTCGATCCCTTAACTTCCTTCCACTCCTTGGATTCGGCTGTTTAGTTTCTTAAGCTCTTCAGCCAAGTTTCTTATGAGTAGATCCTTTTCATCAGACTCAGGGGTACAAGATATAGGTTGGGTGGAGAGTGGCATGGTCTCCATGCAAAAGAGGTTGATGTGGTTACCTGGTGTGTGTGTGTAGAAATGGTCATTTGCGGAATTTTGTGGTTCGGGGATGAGTAACAGATTGTTGTTTGGAGTGTGGCAAGTGTTGCATTGGTTCTTTGTCGGAGCATGGGATGATTTGTTTGCTTTTGTGGAGGTGTGGGATTTTGAACGTTAGGGAAGATAGTGTCTGCGATGCTGAGGGAGAAGGCTAGGTTGGCCAGATTCCGAACCTGATCAAGATCTTCTTGAAACTTCAACAATTTCTGCTCAAGTTGTGACACATTTTCATTGGGAACCCGAATACCATGTCCATCAATGGCCTCTGCTGTTGTGTTCTCCTTTCTGATATTCAAATCTTCCATTTTGCCTTTGTTCTTGTTCTTAACAGGACTAAGAGGAGGAGTGGGTAGAGGCCCCCTGGATCTTGTGGAATAAGATGATGTTGCCAGAGTGCACGAACTAACCTTTGGGGAGGGGAATAACAAACAAAAATAAAACCAAAAAGGTAAACAAGTTAGTGAGGATCATAAAAAGTGTTGCAATATTTAAACACGTAGTGCAGGAATGTAATTTGCACCCTAATTTGGGAACCTCATTGTGCCCGAGGTAGACCTAACGACAAATTGATTTGGAGAACTTAGAATGCTAAAATGCCTCATTTTATTGATAAATATAAGATGAATCCCAAATCGACATTAAATAAACAAGAAACAAAAGTTACTAATGGCCATTGGCCTTGTTACATTTTAAGCAAAGAAGATAAATTCCTATCTACTTGGTCCCAGAAGGACCTTCCCCAAATTCGGCATCCTTGGCTCCTTCGAACAGCTTACCCAACTCGCGAAATCCCAGCAACAGGTATGCTCTGGCTAGATATTTGCCTTCAGCCCTTTTAGCCTCTTGACAATCCTGGACCCCTTTGAGAAACTTTCTTTCCAGCTCTATTATGCCTCGCTCCAAGTATCCCAGTCATTTGTTAGCGTTGGTAGCCATATCTTTCCATTCCTTGATTAGATTTTAGTTGGACTCTTGTACTTCACGATGTTCACTTTCACACTCGCGGATCCTTTTGCGCAATCCGTTGTACTTGACTTGCATTTCAACCTTTTCGTCTATAATCCTGTGGCCTCGAACAAACCCTGGTTGGCCTAAACCATCATGATCGTCTTCCAACCAACCTGAATAGAAAGGAGTACAATTGGCATGGTATCAGTTTGGCTCTATGGTGTCTATTCCCATCACGATCTTGCTATGCCATATGTGTTGGGCTTGGCACTTGTAAGGACTATCATCACCTTGGAAGTCGGCTCAAAAGTAGCTCATCTTGTCGACCCTAGGTATGACCTGCTTCCTACTAGCTTGCCGCATAACTCGTAGCGGGACGTAAGAGTAGGTTCCCCTTAGGTTTATTAGTATTAGGAAAGGTGCGTCTCTATATCGGACGATGAACTCCTCCATCGGAAACCATTCAAACATCCACTGAACTTGTTCCTCGATCAGATTATCAAACAGCTCAACCCATCCTTTAGCATCTTCGGGCTGGGCGAACATGTCGGGGATGTAATTCATTCGCTTTGGATGGTGGAAAGCGATGTGATCATCCCAGTCCCTATGCTGAATTTCTTGTCGATATTCGCCCTTCTGGAGATACTCTATAAGCCAAAGTTGGAGTAGCAGATTGCAGCCTTCGAAGTGTTTTACTCCTTGTTGACACTTCTCTAAGGCTCGATATATGTCTGCAATAATCATAGGTACAATACTGAATGCCTGCCCACCAGTTCCCTCTATCAGGGTTTTGGTTACCATAGCTAGCTTAGTATGAATTCTACTTTTCTTCATCGGAAAAACAATCAGACACAGGAAGCAAAATATGAAGATGAAAACCCTGTGATGGACGTGTCCCAAGGATGTGATGG
Source organism: Nicotiana glauca (assembly GCA_026770625.1). NCBI lineage: Eukaryota > Viridiplantae > Streptophyta > Magnoliopsida > Solanales > Solanaceae > Nicotiana > Nicotiana glauca. The sequence goes on from MU681512.1 coordinate 24,755, forward strand.
CAAACTCGCTAGAGCAGGTGTGGTAAGATTTGTTGTGACCGTACCTTTCATACAAGTAGTCAAAAGGGATGTATGAATCCTTCAAGCATGTCAATTCTGGATTCTTCTTCAAACCTATCATTTTTAAGGAAGCCTCTACATTTGCGATTCTCAGGCATTAGCAAGCCCGGAGTTTCCCATACTAGGCCAGCCAATCCTCCTATTTCCTCCAGTAAAGGTGTGATTTCAATACCCCCAAAGCGGAATACGACTCTTTTGTAATCCCAAAAAAATGTGGCAGCTTCTATGATCATGTTATTGGGTTGGATTTCCAGGAGGGAGGGTAGATTTCCCAAGTATTTTCTGACAAGATTCTGATCACTATAGTGCAAATCTTTCCACCAGCTTAGCAACCTTGGGTGGATGTTGGTGACCATGCCGAATCTGGGGACTTTGTGCCTCATATTTCTGCAAGGCAAATAAGGTTAGACCCTACCCCCATGAGGACTCGACCATTTAATATCAACAATTAGCAGGAAGCATCTACTTCTCCAAATAAATGCACAGAATGTGATGACGTCCCTTAGGGTTTAGGGAAACCCAGTGAACTTTGGACAAGGCTATCTTAAAGGATCATTATGTGGACAACATAACTGATCCAGCTAGGTATGACCATGATGCATGTGCAATTTAAACAAAGTAAGGTTTATATGGGGTTTTAGACTGGTACCCTTGAGTGGACAACTCAAGGGGGAAGGCTCGGAACTGTCGATTTCACCGCTGATCGACTAGTTTTATCGCCAATATGCCTTTCCGAATTTAGGGGGTAATGATATAGGAAGAGAGCAGCCACTCATTATAAGCATTGCTATAGTATTTGTTCTGGCACGAGTGGAGTATGATGTTGAGCATGGTTATGCAATAATTAAAAGCATGTTGGCATGTATTTGCACATTAAGAAAGCGATAAATACAATAGTTTCATAATTTAAAGCGATGAAGGAAAGAAAACAGGGAAGATATGTCAGTTTCGCCTTTTAAAGAAGAAATTAAACGCTTAAATGAATTAAACAAATAATTGCACAGAGAGAGGTACAAATTCACAAAAACATTGTGAAATGGTAAAATCCTGAAAAGTCTCCAGCAGGGTTGCCATGCTTTCACGCCCCCTTTTTCTCGCGAAATCAGGTTTATGATATTCGGTTGGGACAACTCTTTCCTTTTGGGAAAGGGGTTTGCAATTTTGAAGAGTCGCCGCCTAACAGTTTTAAGGTGCGTCAGGGCACCTATGGGGTTCAACTATAACTATATTTTTATAACCAGAGATAGGGTAAGGGCTTGAAATTATCCCAAGGGGAAGGTGTTAGGCACCCCTTAGGATTTACTCGTGTAGTTCCCGACCAGATAGTTCTTTATGAATTTGTGCAATTACAAGTAAGCAAATAAGAGGGGCTTTTAAATACACATGTGTTTGGAATAAAACAAGGTTTGAAAGAGTTAAAACTAAGCATGCTAACGAATATAAAGGAGGGGGGAGGGGTCCTAGGTTTATTTATAATATAGATCACATCAATGCAATACCCGGTAATCACTCCTCAAAAGAGAGGCTACACGTGGTATTAACGCATCGGTCATCATATCCATATCTACCTTTCCCACCCTGTTAAGGTATTAAAGCGTGAATTGGTCTCAACCTCTATTTCATGCTATTACCCGTCCCGTTCCTATCAGTCCCGGAGGAATTTAGGACTACTATTATGATAAGAGGGAGTATTTTAGGCTGACTCTTGGGTTTTAAAGGTAAAAAGACTAAAGTAACATTCAAAACACGTAGGACTGAATATTAGGGGAAACATGTAAACAACTAAGAGGCCCATATATACCTCAAGTAAATCACATAAATATCATGACTTAAAACAAATTTAGGGTCAGAATTTAAAGTACTAAGACAGGGGAGTTTTAGTTGTTGAAGCAGACCAATTCATTACATAACTCAGATAAGAAGTCCGAATCAGGCATGCCTGCTGGTTGTAGCAGTTACTAATTAAACAAAGGCAGATTCAGTTTTATCGTTATTACCTAAGGCTTGCCTGAGTGTGTATTGATGATACCCTATAAGCATGATATCTATTACTGATTCAAAAATGTCAAAGCAGTGATAGTTTTAAACGAGCAAATTGGATCCTATAGGCATGTTTTCTAAACCGCATTAATGAAAGGAATAAGTTGTTTAAACTAATTCAAAACAGTACAAGTCAAAACCGACTTTTAACTAAACTGGTTTAAGATTTTATGGACATAATCTCTATTATTGCTAATTTTAATCCATACAGATATGGTATCTAATATTAAAGGTTGATTTGGGTCCTATAGGCATGGTCTTTAATGAAGTGGAGTAGGCAGGATTTATTTGATCACAACGAAATTCCTATAGACATGATTTCTATAAAATATTGATAGAAACCTTACGAGCATGATATCTAATTTTAAATCTGATTTTAACCCAGTAAATATGATGTCTGGTTATGGCCATTATATCCTATAGGCAGGATATCCAAATGTAGAAGTGAAACAATGCATAAATTTATTAGATAGATCCTATAGGCAAGTTATCTAAGTGTAAAATTAAAACATGCAGGACTTTAAAATAGATCCTACAAGCAGGATATTTACCCTTTTAATAGCTAAACATACATAATTACCCATCCATTTTCACTTACCAACACCAATATTTGTTTACAAATTATTACAGACCAAATACTTGAATTACAAGAGAAGTAAAAAATATGAAATTACAATCAAAAGAAGCTTGATCTTGACTTCCTGTCTGATTTTTATAATTAATCACTGCAAATACCACTTGATTCAAAGCCTTTCTCAGACCTAGGTGTGTCAAAGTTCCTTAAGAGTCTCAAGGGACCCCGGGCAGTGCTTACACCTAGGTTTGCATAACCAGATAAAGAATGAGTGCAGTATGGAAGGGCCAACCCTTATGTGTCCAAGTTCAGAGGGAGCCCATAGGTCCCAAGGCAAGGCTTACACAAGAGGGGCAGAACTTAGGTTCTAGGAATATAGTGAAAGTGCAGAACATAAGGATTGATTTAAAAAATAGGACTGGGAAATAGTAAGTGATAAGGGTGATTTGAAAACAGTAGTAGTAAAATTTTAGATTACATAGAGTCAGCATTTTCACATAGGGGTCAGGGGTTTTGGGAATACATTACATGAATTATATGACCCTAGGAGGGGTCAGGTTTGGACATGCGCAGCAATAGAAGATCCTGGCATGCTCACGAACCAGCCGAAGAATACAAACATAAAGAGGGGATATTGTGTTTGGGCTTCATGCACATAGGAGAGCATTAACTTAAAAAGGGGAAGGAGCACATTGCCACATACTAATAATGTAACTTGGTTGCAGAAATATAAGAAGAGAGAAGTTAGAACAATTACAGAAACATGTTGTTGTTGATGCTTGAAAATTAACTAGAACATACCAGTGAGAAGCAAAGTGCAGAAAGAAAAGTAAGCAAATGTCCACATCCTAGCCTTGGCTTTCAGCCAGCTACACAAAGCAGTAACACAAATAATAACAGAGAAAAGAGAGAGTTTTCTCGTGAAGTGTGTGTTCTGAACTTAGATAGTTCGTGTCCTGTTAAAAAAAATAGGGTGGGTATTTATAGTTTTGAAAATAGGTGGTAAGTAAGGTAATCGGTAAAGTCTTAACCAAAACATGGAAATAATAATAAATCAGAATCAATTAACCCAAGTTATTCCCTTTAATTAAGGAATCATTGTTTAACGGCAATAGCAGGTTTCAATTAAGGGAAGAAAACTAGTCTGAAGATAGATTTGATTATTGCCATCCATCAAGTCTAAGTACAAAATCATGCTTATTTTGGAAAATATTCAGTAAGGTAGAATATCACAGCAAAGGAAAAGAATCAATTAATTTTAAACAGGCAAGTGAAATTAAGACTCATAAAAGAATAACTTTGTAATTAGTCACAAGACTAAGATCAATCAAAGATGAGGCTTCAGCATATAAATAAAGTAAGGTAGAATATCACAGCAAAGGAAAAGAATCAATTAATTTTAAACATGCGAGTGAAATTAGGGCTCATAAAAGAACAACTTTGTAATTAGTCACAAGACCAAGATCAATCAAAGAAGAGGCTTCAGCATATAAATAAAGTGAATAGGAACATCAGACATGCGAGGCCAAACACATTGGCAAAAGATATAATCACAAACATGCAGTAGTGGCAGAAATAAGCTAGGGTTAAGTAGTAAAGCAAACATTCGATGCATAGTAATCAAGTAGGTCAAGTCACATTGAATCAATAGTGAAGAAAATAGAGTATCAGGTAAAGGAAATTAGAAACATGTAAAGGTCTCACAGTAGCAGGTGAGGGAACCCTTTGAGAAGTTAGGGTTTCAACAAAGTAGTAAAACTCAGAATCAGATGAGTCACATAAAGAAACGAGAGTCTGAAACAAGGAACCTTTAGTCGAGTCCAACACACTTTTAAACAAACAGTCTCAGACCAAAAACCTAGGGTTTCCACAATAATCGAGCTTAAAAAGATGGTAAAACTTAGAATCAAATAAGTCAAACAAGAACGAAGCAAGTGCACATTTAAACAGACAATTTCCACAACTCGGATAAGACTAAAAAAACTAAGGTTTTTAACATGTTGAGATAAATAGAAGAACCACATGAGTAAATAGAAAAATCATCAAACAACATTAAGATCAGAGAAGAAAACTTAAAGAAGAAAACCTAATTGTTGGAAAATGAAGAGTCGTTTTGAAAGAAAAGTTGAAGAACCTTCGAGAAAATGCTTAAAAGTTCATGGTAAGCACAGATCTAAGGTAGATCTGAAAGAAATTGAAAGGTCTTAGAGATTAGGGTTTCAGAAAACCTAAAATAAATGAGAAAGATCTCGAAAGCTAACGATCTAACCAGAAAAGGTCAAGAACCTGCCTTGAAAGGCCATGAATGGCCGGAGAAAGGTCGTGGATGGCTGGAGAAAGGCCATGAACAACAACCGAGAAAGGACTGGACTAGACTCCTTCGAGTTCTGGTCATGAAACCATAGAGCCAAACACATAGGAGCCATGGAAGGCTGGTACAGGTCTCAAATGACCACGGAAGGCCATGGATTAGGAAGGTATTAGGGTGGATCAGGGACGACGGCTAGGGTTCGTGAGAGTTTCAGAGAAAGTTAATAGAGAGGAGGAATTCAGGGGCGGCGGCAGGTGAGAAATAAATTAGGTTTAAGGGTCTTTTGGGTTTAATTATGGAAGGTCAAATGGTGGCCGTTGGTCTGAATGATCAACGACCTGGATTTAAGAGGGTAGGTAGGGGTTTGGGTTTGGGTCGGTTCAATTTGATATTGGGTCGGGGTAATTGGGTTTAAATGAAATTGGATCGGCGAAATTGGGTGCCTGATTTGGGTTATAATTGAAACCCAATTTGGGCTATAATTTAAATAGCCACTTTTCCCTTTTAATTTATAAAAAATAGTAAATAAGTTTCTGAAAACTAATTGAAAGCACTAAAATGATTTTTAATGTATAATTAATAATTTAAAAATATAGGATCCCATTTTATAAACATGGGACAGATTTAAACCTAAAAAATGGCTAATATTGCAATTATGTGCCATTAGCTTTAAAATACTAAATAAAATTGTAAAAGATATGAAAAAATTACCTTAACTATATTTTAACATAAATATAAAGATCCAATAAATGAGTCATTAAAAAATAATAATTTTGGACATAATTATTGGAATTTTATGGATAGAAAAGGGAAATAAATTGATTAAAAAACCTTTAAAAATTATGAAAAATAACAAAACACTTGGATATGCTTACATATGCTATTTTGAAGTTATTTTTCATATAAAAAATATATATGGGGAAAATTTGGGTTCAACAGGGGTGATTGAGTGATGGTACTTCGGTAGTATTGCGACACTCTCTTGTTAGATTGACTGCTGATATTCGAGAGTGCTTGGTGGCACAGAAGAATTTTAGAGTATCTCTCGTGAAATGATTGAGTATTAGAGGTGTTTTGTATACTCGGACAGTGGATATGGGATCGGATATGGTGATTCTTGTGCTGTATGGAATTGGAGATTGAGAGTTCTCCTATTTAGGCTATATTGTGGTTGTGGGCTGTGTGTATCAGCATTATTTAGTGACTATCATGGTTTGGAGACCCGAGTGGATCTTTTGCTGCTTGATATGTTAGATTATGTGATATTGGGTATAGACTAGTTGCCTCAGTGATGTGCCATTCTGAGCTATTACGCTAAAGCGACGATGTTGGCTATGCCGAGTATGCCACAGATTGAGTGGCAAGGTTCGACGAATTATATTCTTAGTAGGGTGGTTTTATATTTCGAATACCCAACAGATGGCTAGGAAGGATTGTCTCTTATTTGGGCTTTCGTGATGGATGTCAGTGTAGACTCCTACTATTGACTCAGTTCCGGTGGTGAAGGACTTTTCAAATGTGTTATGTGGCCGAGCATGTTGCCGGGCAAGGTTGTTGATTTCGATATTGATTTTATGTCGGGCACCGTATCACATGGCACCGACAGAGTTAAAGGAGTTGAGGGAGTGACTTCAGGGTTTCCTTGATAAAGGGTCCGTTGGCAGGCCAATGTGGATGTGTGTTCTAACTTGAGTCGACTTGGTTGGCTCTGAGTTTTATTGCTGATGGATATGCGATTCGATTGTTATTGAGCCTATTAATTTTTTGAGGAGATATATGAGTTACATTTACGTGTTACGAGGCATTTGGATTTGTTGGTTATAGGCACATGTAGTGCGGTGTTATTGTGATCTCTCAATGGAGCTCGAGCGAGAGGAGTATTGGATATTGCTCGGTGGATGGCGTATCGGTTATGTACTTTTGGGTTGTGTGGTGTTATGTATTTACTTCACCATGGTTATGATGATTTTCTTTGGTTCTAGACATCAATTGCGCATGGTCATCAATTTCGAGCAGAGTGACTTGAGGCGTTTCATGTGGACCAGCGTTTGGATAGGATCGTGCGTTGCTGCGAAGTTATGGTGAGGTATGACCTTATATGTTAGATTCATGTGTTCTGTTTCTATGATGTGAGACGGATTCTCAACCTTGTGTTGTGGTGGTACTGGTGAGCTTGTGGTACAACTCTTTCAGTTGAGTCATTTCCATGATTTGAGTATGTCTGGATTGTTTCTTATTAGTGTGTGGATTGTACAGGTTGTGGCTTTAGTCTGTATTAATGTGTCATGTCACCTGAGTAGTTATGTTGGATTAGATGAGATCGTTGGGATCATTAATGAATACAATCGGATTCGGTTTCAGCATGTTGGAAGGATAGTATCGAGGTTTGGCTTAGAAATTTACTATGGTCTTTGCTAAAGAGAAGTGGCTTCATGAATGGTTGATCTGAGAAATGGTTATGGTTTACTGCATGTTTCATTTATCATCGGCATTATATGAAAGTGTTGGAATGAGACTTTAGTTGTTAAGAGGTTTTCTATCGATATTCGTTTGTTACGTGCAGTTGTTGTGATTAGAAGTTATAGCTACAAGTGTTTGCGTTATGTGGTATATCATGTAACTACACCCGAGGTTGCAGGTATGTGTTATTATAGCTTGTTCGGGCTTATTCAGAGTATAGATGTGAGATTCTGATCTTGTGGATAATTTTAGCAGTGTAAATGTGGTTCTAAGGTTTTTGGGCTAGCTTGGATTGTGAAATTTTAGTTGCTTTGCGTTATTGGACGTATATGAGATAGGGTGACGTGGGATCACCCCCGCTTACATGCATGGTAAAGTTATTCAGCGATTATTTGGCTTTTGTAACAACTCCGGGAACGTTCGCAGACGAACGTATGTTTAAGTAGGGGAGGATGTAATGACCCGACCGGTCATTTTGAGATTTTGCACCTGGATCATCAGTTCTTGTGCATGACTTGCCCTATATGATGTATTAAGACTTATGTAAATTGTTGGTTTTGGTTTTCAGGGCAATCGGAATGAATTTGGAAGAACAGTTCTCATTTTGAAGCTTGAAATTTGAAAGGTTTGATCAAGATTTGACTTGTTTGTATATGATCTCGGATTGGAATTATTATGATTTGGTTAGCTCCTTTAGGTGATTTAGGACTTAGGAACGTGATCAATATGCATTTTGGAAGTCCGTGGGAGGCTTCAACTTGAATTGGCGAAATTGAGATTTCGATGTTTTTCGGTTGATAGGTGAGATTTTGATATAAGGGTCAGAATGGAAATCTGGAAGTAGAAATAGCTCTGTTGTGTCATTTTTGACATATTTACAAAATTTCAGGTCCTTCGGACGTGGTTTGGTTGGATTTTTGATCAAAAGCGAAATTCGGAAGATTTTTGAGAGTATGGCTTGGATCCGATGTGTTTTGATTGATTTTGTGTTTTTTGAGGATTTTTGAAGATTGGAACAAGTTTGAATAAGGTATTGGGATATGTTTGTTCTTTTGGTTGAGGTCCCGGGGGCCTCAGGGTGATTTCAGATGGTTGACGGGGAGTTTGAGGAATGTTTGCAGCTGCCGAACTTTTGTTGCTTCTGATATTTCCGCACTTGTGGTTTGGGGACCGCAGGTGCGATGCCACACATACGGAGGAAGAGCCGTAGAAGTGGATTATTGGGGAATTTTTAGGAACCGCAGATGCGGTTGTGGGACCGCACCTGCGAAGTCACATGTGCAGAATGTTGAGCGCATGTGCGAGTTTGGCCCATTAAGTGAAGAACCGCAGAAGCGGTTATGTGGCCGCATATGCGGTACCGCAGATGCAAAAATACCTGGGCAGAAAATATAAATTGTGTCCTTTGCGAATTCTGAGTATTTCACCATTTTCATCTCGATTTTTGAGCTTTTGGAACGATTTGAGAGAGGGATTTCAAGGGAACTTCATTGAGGTAAGGAATTTAGACTCAAAACTCATTCCTATGCTATTATTTCACAGATTAGAGCTAGAATTTATGGAAATTAAGGGTGAAATTTGGGGAAACTATATTCTATTGTTTTCAAAACTCAGCCATATTTACTCTACTTTAACACTTGAAATGATATTCAAATAATATTTTGGGCTTACCATCACGTTTTACTGTTGTCCGAGTGGCTTATGTGATTTTTGACTGAGTATGGCCGAGGGCCTGTGTTGTGAAGATATCTTTTGGGTTGGGCTGCAGGGGTGATACACTAATTTTGATTATAAGGCTGAGGGCCTGAGATATGCACGCCACGAGGTGGCTAGTTGATATATGGCCGAGAGCCTAGAGATGATGCCACGAGATGGCGTGATATTGCACTTGGGCCGTAAGGGGCCCCTCCAGGAGTGTGCACACCCCCAGTGAGCACGGGAACCCATTGTGATATGAGATATAGCTCGAGGTGCTGATATTGTTCTATGTGATTACCCGAGGGGCTGGTATTGTTCTGAGCTTTTGCCCGAGGGGCGAATTTGTTGACATTGTGCCCGAGGGGAGAACCTTATGTGCTTATCTTTCTTACTTGCCTGTCATTTACCTATTTAATTGTGTATTTGTGCCCGAGAGGCAGATTTTCTGTGCCTATCTGCACTAATTGCTTTGCATTTATTTCATAACAGTTGAAAAAAAAGTCATTTTCAAAGAAGTTTAAACTGAGCTAATATGCTTTAAGAGATTTCACAACTTCATTGCTTTCTTACTGGATTTGTACTCCTTCTATATAGCATGTTGATGCACTTTTCGTGATTTCTTATCACTCAGTCTTTAGTTATGATTATTACTGACTGAGTCAGAGTACTCACTTTACTCCCTGCACCTTGTGTGCAGATTCAGGTATTTCTGAACCCTATAGCGGGTATTGGCTGATCGGAGGTAGAGTTATCGGAGTTTAGCAAGGTAGCTGCCGGCATTCGCAGCACTGCTTTTCTCCCTCTTTATTTCATTAGTCTGTATTTAGTACATTTCAGACTTTGTCAGTTGTATTTAATCCCTAGTAGATGCTTGTGACTTGTGACACCCTGATGTGGGGCTGTATTCATTTCCGTACTTATTTTATTTCGCTAAATCTATACTTGTTGGGGATTTATCCTTATAAATGACTTAAATTGACTTATTAAACTGTTAAAACTAAATTTGGGAATTGTGCCAGCTCGCCTTGTCTTCACGAGAGGCGCCATCACGACCAAGTCCGGTTTTGGGTTGTGACAAGTCGCCAGCGCTGTCACACCTCCTTTTTCTTACCAGCGGAAGGGATTTAAGGGAGTTTTTTCCAATTTAAATGACAATCGAAATGGGATTATTTATTTCTAAATTCAGAGTCGCCACTTGGGATAATTTATGGTGTCTCAAGTCACCGGTTTAAATCCCGAATCGGGAAAAGATTGACCTTGTTTTACAGTCCTCAAATACAGAAATCCGGGTAAAGAATTCTGTTAACCTGGTAGAAGGTGTTAGGCATTTCCGGGTTCCGTGGTTTTAGCACGGTCGCTAAACTATTATTATTGGCCTATTTATCTAATTTTAAAATATTTTTAAACCTATTTGCATTTTATTCCTTTTAAATCGCTTTTAATTATCGAATTGTCATACAACTAATTATTTGATTACACATTGCGAATTATGTCACGAAAATCGTACCCACGATCCACAACATGTTTATTTTATTAACAAGATTAATTGTGATGGGGTCACATAAATATACTCCCAGATATTTCAGAAATTAAGTGTAACAACCACGTCACAGGAACCGTACTCATAGCTATGACGATTTATTTAGTTAACGTGTCTAAAGCAAACTACGGGATTTCAAGGCATTTTTTACACTAATTAAGATATCAATGTGAGGGCCATAGATTAGATGATTGTATGGCACACCTCAACTTAGTTTTAAAAAAAATTGTATTTGACTAAGACGAACTATGAATGTTCATATTTAAAACTAATTCGAAATTAAGTATCACAACTATGTTATGGGAATCGTACTCGTAGCTATGATGATTTTATTATAGCATCTAAAAGTTTACCTACCCACGTGTGGCCGGTCTAAGCATGCTCCTAGTGATTCATTAAAAGAGATGAAACGAAGGAAAATCCCTTGAATATTCCAACATTCTTTGACTTTACCAACATCAAAAGAAATAATTTTCCTCTAATTAAACCAACTCCAAACTCTATCTCTAGACCAATTTCAAATTTTATCAACCTGAGCTCAATTCGTTGCTTGTTTCATATTTTGGGCAAAATTGCTATAATTTTATCAAGAAAATCCAAAATAATAGTGACATAAGTATCAACTAAGTACAAAGGCTAAATTAGAAAACAACAACATACTTCATTCATCCTCATATAAGTGCATAAGACATAAAAAATTATATATTTTTTTTAAAATCAAGAACAAGTTAAGAAACGTACCTTAGATATATTTTTTTTCCAAATTAAATCTGAAAACACTTAACGAAACTCGACGGAACCGCGACCAAAATTCAACAACGGACCTCAAATCAGCACCGAAAATTTCAAATCCATACACAAACTCAAGTGCCATTCATTTTGGAATGAATATTAAAGAACAATCCTCACAACTGTAACAACAAATAGTTAGTAATATCAAAAGAAGAGTTAAGTGATATTAGAACAGTATGTCTTCGTCCATCACTTATCAGTGCTATCACGATATACAAGTGAAGCGATTTTTCCGGCGAATCGGATAGCGTCTAGGCCTGGCACGGCTGGAGATGGTTTGGTCGCTGACGGAACTTAGGGTGTTGGATGGAGAAGAAGGATGCTGAAGGTTACTGATATCGCTACTTGGGTCTGAAGGTTCAGGTTTGGGTGATGAAGGCCTCATAGGGTGCTGTGTGTGGTTTCCGGCGAGAGGGAGATGGGTGAAGGTCAAGGCTGGAATTAGAGAAGGACAGGTGGGCGTGTGTGATGTGAAGTTTAGCCGGAGATGGCAGATGCGTGGTGAACGGAGGTCCGGCAATGGAGTTTTGGTGGTGAGGGTGCGGCTGGTGGTCGACTGGTCAGTGACGACTGGAAGGTTGTTATGGAGATTAGGGTTCTTGGTGTTGTTTGGAGATGAAGATGATAAGGGTGCATTTAGGTTGTATTTTCTGATGAAAAAATGGCTCTTCCATGGTCTCTATCTCTAGGTCTTGTATTTTAGGGTTATTTTTAGGTTAGGGTGTATGGGCTTAGGAATTATAGGCTTGGCAATTATGGGCTAGGTCCGAAAATTAGGCCTAAAAAAGGGACGTTTGAGCTCAAATTTTATTCTTTCTCCGTGAACAAGACTAAAATACTACCTTATTTACTAATTAATCCTACTTAAGTAAAATAATTATTAAGATAAGACTAATCGTTAAAACAAAGATATTTTTTTGGTATTTTTAAATATCATATTCAAATAAAAATGAGGTATTATATTTGTATTTTTTAGTTTATGAAAGGTATATAAACTAAAAGCAACTAAAAAGAATAAATATTTTTATAATTTTTATTTTTTGACAAAGTAAAGTAAAAGAGTCAAAATTAATTGAAATATCGATATTAGGCCCAAACTAAATATTTAAGCTACAAATGTGAAAAATCTCGGAGAGAGTCAAAAATCACATGTCAACAAGGCCAAAATAGTAGGCTCGAGCAGATCACCCTAAATATCAGAACATGTCGTATACATGAGGAGAAACACAAGAAAAGTTCATTTTGTGAAGTGGATATTCCTTAACAACATAACCAGGAGGTCTTTGACCAACAAACTTTGAAAAACCAGCTGTTCAAATGAAGATGGTAACTCTAGTTAAAAAAAATTTCTGATAAACAAAGAATATTTCACAAGAGCAGGTCATTTAGTGTCCAGAAAACAAACATCATGGGAATGAACAACATAGTTTCATGCTCTCTTGATATTTTCAAAGCATATTTCATCATTCATTTGAAAACAATGACATCTTGACTCGAGAATGTACTACGACCCATAATAACAGTTATAACACAGAGAAGATAGAAGGCAACCACTCAAATCCGCTTTTATTGATTGACCATATTCAGTATATCAAGCCAGCGAGAAAGGATTCATCAGCAAAATAACATATCAAATATCATTTTCGAATATGAATTGGGACTAAATGATAAATCCAAACTTGACTCCATCATGAGGTTTGATCACAGAATAAAGAACAAACCACTCTAAAGACAGAAATACAAAGCTCAAGAACACCTCAAAAAACAGAGTAACATGGGAGAAAAGATCAAACCTGAAATTTCAAACTTCCTTTAATAATTATAGAATCAACAATACACCTTTTGACTCCAAATCCTAGTGATGTTCAGTAGCAAATCAGCATGACAACAGTAGAAAATGAAGTCGATGAACTTGAACCTCATGAATGTCGATGCCCCCTTTTTCTCGCGAAATCAGGTTTATGACATTTGGGCGGACAACTCTTTTCCTTTTGGGAATTGGGCTTGCAATTTTGAAGAGTTGCCACCTAATGATTAAGTGCATTAGGACACTAAGAATGAATTTTGATTTAGAAAACCAGAGATTGGGTAAGGGCTTGAAATTATCTCGAGAGGAAAGTGTTAGGCACCCCTCAAGATCCACTAGTGTGGTTCCCGGCTATGCTACAATTGTGACTTTAAGAATAAACAAGTAAGCAAGCAAGAATTATAAATACTAGATAGCTTTCATATAATCGTTGCAAACAACTGAGGTACAAGAAGTTAAAGAGGCTGAAATTTGAAAGAAAGCAGTTTTAGAATTCTGAAAAAGGGACACACAAGTAAAGGGGAAGGGGTTCGCACATAGTTAATGCAAGTAATCGGCAAAAGAGGTGAAAGAGGCGGATCTTTTAGGAATAAAATAGTACTGAAAATTAAAAAATTAAAAGGGAGTTTTTTTACATAATTGATGCAAGTAATTGAAGTAAAAGAGGTAAAGAAGCTGAAAATTAAACAGTTTTAAAATTCTGAAAAATATAGACAAGTAAAGGAGGGGGGGGGGGGNGTTATCATATACATATCTACCCTTCCTACCCCGTTAAGGTATTAAACACGGAATAGTCTCGTTACTTATTGCATGCTATTACCCGTCCTAATCCTATCAGTCCCGGAGGTATTAGGGATACTAGTCCTAAAGGGGAGGGAGAATTGGCTTTTCGAGTTTAAAAGGATAAAAGTCTAAGGCGACAGTCAAAACATATATGACAAGTATGGGGAAGCACATAAACAAATAAGTCTCAAGCAAACCTCCTTAAAACAAAGAAAAACATATAGTTTTAGCATGTCTTTTAGATACTGATTAGGTCTTAATTAAACTTAAAATGTTATGGCAGGCTGATTTATCACCTATTTTCAGATAAAAAGTCCGAATTAGGCCTGCCTGCTTGTTGTAATTACCAAAGACTGGGGCAGTTAATTGATTACCTAATGGCTTGCCTGGGTGAAACCTATAGGCATGACATCTAATAATGCAGGAGTACACTGATTTTAAAGAAGGCTTGTTGATTATAGAAAAACATAGGTTCTGCAGGTGTTGAGGCTTGATATTTACTGATTTTAGACTTACGCGGAATAAGCGGTTCAGATTCAGATTAGTTGGTTACTCCTACAGGCATGCTTTCTAAGTGTTATTGATTTAAAACGTTTATAGAAACTCAGGAGTCGTATAGGCATGGTATCTAGAAAGACGATTTGTTATTTAAACCTATAGACTGTTTGCCTAGTGATTGATGTTTATGCAGAAATTAAAAGATCCTATTGACAGGTTCTCTAGATGAGATGCCAAAAATGCAGAATCCTATAGCATGTTCTCTATATGAGATGCAAGAATACAGGAACTATTGATAGTATATCTATGTATGAAAGGCAAGACTTATAGACATGAATGTAGGAAAACCCATAGGCATGATTTCAAGAATGCAGTAATGAAAGCATAATACGATTGCAGAAAGTAAATACCTAAGAGCATGATGTCTACCCTTCTGCATACATGAGTGACCCTCCCCTTTTTACTATAAACCCCATACGTCATTACAAATTATTACAGTCCAAAATGAACAAAGAAGAGTAAAATTACATCAGAAATTAGAATACAACCATGGAGAGCCTAATTCAGACTCCAGGTCTGAAACATGAAATAAACCAACTACAAAGATCCAATTTCCAAAGCCTTTCTCATTTTTTGGGTATGTCAGAGTTCCCAGGAGCTTCATGAACTCCGGGCAGTGCTTACACCCAAATATATTTCAAAATTGAATTAAAGTGCAGTGTGGAAGGGCCTGCCCTCAAATGTCCAAGTTTGGAGGGAACTCAAAGTCCCAAAGCAAGGCTCATAGGAGGAGGGCATAACTTAGAAACTAGGAATGAGTGTAAGTGCAATAGAGGGGATTCTGGGAAAAGCCAAGACAGGCTGGTGGTCATACCCAACAATTGGAAGTGCTGGCACACCCCACATTGTTTGGGAGTTAGGATCCTTTGTAGGATCAAGCACAAACATGAACAACAATTTGGATGCTGCCATGCCTGAACCTTAACTCAAACACATAGGGGGAATAGGGGTATGGGGATCCATAAATAGAAACATGTTCAAAGAAATTGACATTGCCGATTAACATTAAACACAGGCAGTAATGCAGCTAGGGGTGCAGGGATTCATAGTAGAAACATATGCAAGGGAATTGACTTGCTAATTAACATTAAACATAAGTAGTAAAACAGACAGGGATGTAGAAACTATAAAGTAAACACATTGGGATGAGGCTAAAACTTAAATTAGAACATACCAGTTTCAGGGAAACAAGTAAGTAAAACTAGTAGTCTTGTAAAGCCAAATTGCAAGCAAATAGTCAGAATATCTCAGAAGAGAGTGGAGTGTTGGGTGAAGTGTAAGAGTATTGAGATTGAAAGTAAGTAGTGTAGGTTAGAGTATCGAACTTAAGGTTTTTAAAGTGCTGAAAGGTCGTGCCCCTTATAGTGCAGAAAGTAAGCAAGAAAAAAGGTAAGAAAAATAGTTTTGAAATCAATTGCATAAGGTCTCCCTTTAATTAAGGGATTCTGATTTCAAACGGGCAAAATAAATAAAGAAAGAGTTTGATCAAAATCTTTTCCAAAGTAGTACAAGAAGGTCAAATACACAGAAACTATTTAAGGAAAGAGTTTGACAGCAACACTGCTTGTGCAAATAAGGAAAGTCAATCAATCAATAGCCAGTAAGAATTAGAAATTGAGTTTTGGTATGAATGAATCCAACCAGAAAAGGTGAAGAAAGGTTTAATTAATGAAAATCAGTAACAATCAATCGAACCTTATTAAAAGGAATTCCGAATCAATCACAAATTGACAAACCTTTTTTGAAGGAAGAATTCCTCATATATAAAACATACAGGCATGTCAAACAAAAAAAGAATTGTTATGCTAATTAGAGAGAATCTAGTATAGAAAAGTTCAAAGTCACAAACAAAGGAGTTCAAGCTCAGTGCATAGATTCAGAACGAGTCGAGAGTCCAGGGTTCTAAAATAGAACCCTAGTCCAAACACAAGATCAAACTCGCAAAAACCCCAAATCCTAGGGTTTCAACTCGAATCAGATGCAGAGACGCGAAGACTAATAAATGAGCAGGCTCATAGGTCTCTTTCAGAGACTCATGAGAAAACAAACAGGTAAAATCGCAAGTTTGAAACAAACATAGTGAAAAACTGACATAAAGAACATGTTTTAAGAGAAGCTTAAAACTTAAACAAGTTCAAGAGATAGAGAGGCAGTATAAAATTAAAGAAACAGTAGATGAAACATGTTTAGAATTCAAACAAAGGTCTAGTAAAGGCAAATAAAGAACTAAGAGCTTAGTAGAAAATACAGTAAAGGAACACAGGGGTAACGAACACATAAGATAAACGTGTGAAAACATGATATAGAAACCAGTAGAAGAAAGAACGGAGCATAATAGGAAAACATGCATAGTAAGGCAAACATAAGAACATAGGAGAAGAATATGCGAGGTAGAGAAACAAGAACATAGCCAAGACAGATTCACACAAAGAAAAGAAGAAGAAGAGTCGGAGAAACATTTCGAAACTTTTTTCAGAAACCCTAAATCGAAGAGAAACAAATCTTGAAAGAAAAGTTAGGGGAAAACGTTTAAAAACTCCAGTAGAACACAAATATAGCATAGATTTAAGAAAATAACCAAAGAAAAAATTTGAATAGTTTAGGGTTTCAGAGAAACCCTAGAAATGAGAAAGGCTTGAAAGAAAGTCCGATCTTGAGTCGGGAGGTCAGAAATAGGCTCGAAATGCTTTGAATATCCAGAGCGAGGCCGGAGAGGCCTCAAAGCCATGAATCTAAGAAGCTTTGAAAGAACACAATCGAGGTGAGACTTTGAAACTTTGAACACCCAGGTTTTAAAGGTGGAGTACAGGCTATCCATGGCCTGAGAAGCCATGGATTCCGGTGAGATTGTGGTCGGAGAAGATGAGAGAGGCTAGGGTTTTGTGGAACCTTCGAGAGAGTTTGAGAGAGGGAGAGTGTTTGAAGGAGGCTGATAGAGAGAAATGAGGGGATTAGGGTAGGGTTAGGTGAATTAAAAGGTAAGGGCTAATCGTGGTCGTTGATCCAAATGATCAACGTCCTGGATTAAAAGATTGACCGGGCAAGTTAATTGGTTGGGTAGGGGGTCGGGTTAAATTAGAATTGGGCTGGGCAATTTAGGGCTCAAAATTGGGTCATATAGGAGATCAATTTTGGCTGTAATTGAAATAAAAATGGGACATATTTTAAATAGCTAGTTTTTGCCTTTTATTTTATAAAAATAATAAAAAATGATTTTGAAAACAAATTAAAAATAATGGATCAATTAATAATATATAAATATTAATTTAAAAATATTGGAACCAATTTCATAATTATAAAATGCTATTAATCTTCAAAGTAGGTTAAAATTGTAATTATAAGCAATTTGAGTTTAAAAATACCGAATAAATTTTTTAAAATGTATAAAAATTACTATAGCTATATTTTGGTATAAATATGAGAATAAAAGAAATTATTCACCAAGAAGATAATTTGGGAATAATCATTGGTTTTCATACTGCTAAAATGGATAATAAATTGGTTTAAAAAATCTTTAAAAATATTGGAAAAAAATATTAAAACACTTGGGCATGTTCATATATGCGCGCCCGCACACACACACACACACAAACACACATATGCACGCGCGCGCGCGCGCGCACACACACACACACACACACATATATATGTATATATATATATGTTATTTTGAAAGTATTTTTTATATATGAAAAATATGCAGGGAAAAATTGGGTATCAATAGCTGCCCCTCTTTACCCGGGAAGGATGGAAGAGTTGTCGGGTAAAGATATGATGACCAATTTTGACCGAACTGAATGGTTTGGAGCGATTGACCGTGCTCAGGTTCCTGATCCCTGGTCTTACAGGAATCAGTCCATATGTAGTTCGAGATCCGTCGACGGAATATGCCGATGGACATTTTTTCAAGAACGAACGAGATATTCGGGTTGGGGTGGTGATTATGAGTTAAATAGGGCTGCCAGAACCGGAGCAGGATCTCTCTTTCTGGGATGGCCTTTGCAAGATGGTTTGCCTGAAAATAAACAATACGAGCGCATATTTGTGCATAAATTTAAACGTGATGCAAGTTCCCTTTGGACCATGAATGTTGTCTTTGGAAGGTTAGGATGACGTCCTCGGACCATGATGTCCTGGGCCATGAAGTATATAATAAGGGATTCGCAGGCTATGAAATGATGTTCTCGGGCTATGAGAATGATGCCTCTGAGCGATGATGCCTTTGAATAATGATATGCGAGAGATAAAGGAGTCCTCAGGCCATGACATGACATTCTCGGGCTATGAAGATAGTGCCTCCGAACAATGACGCCCTTGGATAATTTGGCGATCTTTCAGTCCATGAAATGCAAAAGGTGGCGATCTCTTAGCCCATGAGAACGCGAATAGAGGTGGCGATATTCTAGCCGATGCAAAATTTAAATGAAGTGGTGGTATTTTAGCCGATGCGGGATTTAAATGAAGTGGCAACATTCCAACCATGCAAAGTGTAAATAAAATGGCGACCTTTCAGCCGATGCAAGATTTAAATGAAGTGGCGATATTTCAGCCGATGCATGATTTAAATGAAGTGGCGATATTTCATCCATGCAAAGTGTAAATAAAATGGCGATCTTTCAGCCCATGCAAGATTTAAATGAAGTGGCGATATTTCTGCCGATGTAGGATTTAAATTAAGTGGCGATATTTCAGCCATGCAAAGTGTAAATAAAAAGGAGATCTTTCATACGATGTAAGATTTAAATGAAGTGGCGATATTTCAGCCGATACAGGATTTAAATGAAGTAGCGATATTTCAGCCATGCAAAGTGTAAATAAAAAGGCGATCTTTCAGCCGATGCAAGATTTAAATGAAGTGGCGATATTTCAGCCAATGCAGAATTTAAATGAAGTGGCGATATTTTAGCTGATGCAAGGTGTAAATAAAATGGCGATCTTTCATCCATGCAGATGGAGACAAAGCTTAATCTCGGAAGGCAGAATAGTAGCCTTATGCAATGCAGGAAATGCAAATGGAGGTAGAGCTTAACCTCGGAAGGCGGAATAGTAGCCTTATGCAATGCATGAGTGCAGATAGAGGTAGAGCTTAACCTCGGAAGGCAGAATAGTAGCCTTATGCAATGCAGGAATGCAAATGGAGCTAGAGCTTAACCTTGGAAGGCAGAATAGTAGCCTTATGCAGAAAATAAAAGACGAAGAGTAATAAAAAATTCTTAGCTGATAGCTGATAGCTGGTTGCTGATTGTGATATTGTGGCTGCTGGGGATATGTGTATAGCGACTGTGGATAGGAGTTTTAATTTCCAGAGTTGTATTCCTGAACAGTATGAACGTGAAATACATGATTTTTGCGACTTGGGTGCCTGCATCCATAGAAAAATCATGAGTTTTGTAAGGGGAATGTTTAGTTCGTGTCCCCGCTGCCTTTGCTTGTCCTGTTTGGCTCTGTTTTGGTGATACTGTGGGTATCCTTGGGGTAGCGTTGCTAAACAGAACAATTTGGATAATAAACATGCATGAGTTTATTAAAGATATGACATATGTATACATTTAAGAAATAGTTTTAGATGAACCGACAACTGTGATATGGTTCAGGACATTACAACCTCTCTCGTTACGGAATTTTGAGGGTCCTCCTTAAAATTTTGCCCTAGTTTACTGGGTTGCTGCTTCTGACGGTTGCTTGCGATGATCAGCTGAAGTTACTTTGGAATTTTGAGGGTCCTCCTCAAAATTCTGCCCCACTTTCCAAGTGTGAGGGGAAATGAAAATTTTATTGAATTGTGACCGAACCCATAAGGCTGCCTACATATCCCCTCTTAAATAGGAATCAGGTCAGACGTATTTCAAATTACATCATATAGGAAAACATAGGATTACACATAGTAGTGCTTGACTGCATCTAAATTGATTGGTTTTGGCCAAATTTCTCCGTCCATTTCTGCGATTATGAGGGCTCTCCTGTTAGAACTTGATGAACCATGTATGGACCCTGCCAATTGGGAGAGAATTTCCCTTTGGCTTCATCTTGATGCGGAAAAATCTTCTTTAACACCAACTGCCCCGGTGTGAATTGTCTTGGTTTGACTCTCTTGTTGAAAGCTTTGGATATTCTGTTCTGGTAAAGTTGACCATGGCAAACTGCATTTATTCTTTTACCATCTATGAGGGCTAACTGTTCGTAACAACTCTTTACCCATTCTACATCGTCGAGTTCTACTTCCTGTATGATCCTTAGGGAGGGATTTTCTACCTCGGCGGGAATGACCGCTTCTGTACCGTAAACCAACATGTAGGGAGTTGCCCCAGTCGATGTGCAGACTGTGGTGCGATATCCCAATAAAGCAAATGATAGCTTCTCATGCCACTACTTATGCTTTTCTATCATTTTCCTCAGTATCTTCTTGATGTTCTTGTTGGCGGCTTCTACATCTCCATTCATCTGAGGCCTGTAAGCTGTGGAATTATTGTGTTTGATCTTGAAGGTTTCACACATAGTTTTCATCAAATCACTATTGAGGTTGGAGCCATTGTCACTAATGATTAATTTTGGAATACCGAATCAACAAACGATACAGTCACGGACGAAGTCTGTCACGACTTTCTTAGTCACTACTCTGTAAGATGCTTCTTCAACCCATTTGGTGAAATAGTCAATTGATACTAGGATAAACATTTGCCCGTTTGATGCTGCAGGTTCGATTGGTCCGATAACATCCATTCCCCATGAGGCGAACGACCATGGTGAACTTGTTGCATTAAGCTCATTTGGAGGCACCTTTATCATGTCGGCATGTATCTGACAGCAGTGGCACTTTTGGACATACTGGATGCAGTCCATCTCCATAGTCATCCAAAAATAACCTGCCCGGAGTATCTTCTTGGCTAAGACAAAACCGTTCATATGCGGACCACAGGTTCCAGCATGAATTTCCTCTAGCAGTTTAGATGCTTCCTTTGCATCAACACACCTTAGCAAACCTAAATTCGGAGTCCTCCTATATAGGATTCCTCCGCTGTGAAAGAAATTGTGGGACAATCTTCGAACTGTGCGCTTCTAAGTGGTATTTGCAAGCTCTGGATATTCTCATTTGGCTAAATATTCCTTGATATAGTGAAACCAAGGTTTTCCATCCGCTTCTTCTTCGACATGAGCACAATAAGCTGGCAGATCGTAGTCTTCATGGGAATAGGATCGATGAAATTCTTATCTGGATGTTGTATCACAGATGTCAGGGTAGCCAATGCATCGACAAACTCATTCTGGACCCTGGGAACATGCTGGAACTCTATTCTTGTGAATCTCTTCCTCAACTCCTGTACATGATGTAGATAAGGGAGTATCTTAGAGTTCTTGGTTGCCCATTCTTCTCAGACCTGATGTATAAGCAGGTCAGAATATCCAATCACTAGCAACTCTTGGATGTTCATGTCAATGGCCATCTTGAGCCCTAAGATGCAAGTTTCATATTCGGCCATATTGTTAGTACATGGGAACCTTAGCTTGGTGGATATCGGATAATGCTGACCGGTTTTTGATACTAGGACTTGCTCATATGCCAACTCTTTTGAAATTTGCCGTTCCATCGAAAAACATCCTCCAACTATCATAGGATTCTGCAATAGCTTCTCCTATGAAGGATACCTCTTCATCAGGAAAATACGTCTTTATGGGTTCATATTCTCCGTCCACAGGATTCTCGACAAAATGATCTGCCAATGATTATCCTTTGATTTCCTTCGGAGTTACGTAGATAATGTCAAATTCACTTAGCAGGATTTGCCACTTGGCTAGCTTGCCAGTAGGCATGTGATTTTGAAAGATGTACTTCAGCGGATCCATTCTTGATATGAGGTATGTAGTATAGGCACAGAAATAGTGCCTCAACTTCTGAGCTACCCAAGTCAAAGCACAGCGGATGCGTTCTAACAAAGAATACCGGGCCTCGTATGGGGTGAACTTCTTACTGAGATAATAGATGGCCTGTTCCTTCCTGTTTCATCATGCTGCCCCAGAACACAACCGAATGCTCCATCCAATACTTCAAGGTAGAGTAGTAGGGGTCTACCTGGTTCGGGCAGAACCAAAACTGGCGGTGTTGACAGGTACTCCTTGATTCTGTCGAAGGCTTTTTGGCAGTCGTCGGTCCATTTGGTAGCGGCATATTTCTTCAACATCTTAAAGATTGGCTCACAGATAACAGTAGATTGTGCTATGAACCGGCTGATGTAGTTAAGTCTCCCCAAGAAGCTCATTACTTCTTTCTTGTTCTTTGACGGTGGCAATTCTTGAATAGCTTTGACCTTTGCTGGATCCAATTCTATCCCTCGGCGACTCACAATGAACCCAAGCAATTTTCCAGCTGGAAACCCAAATGCACATTTTGCGGGGTTCAATTTCAGGTTGTACCTTCTTAGTCTATTGAAGAATTTCCTTAAATCTTCTATGTGATCAGCGGCTTTCTTGGACTTAATGATGACGTCGTCTACATACACTTCGATGTCCTTGTGTATCATATCATGGAAAATGGTGGTCATGGCCCTCATGTAGGTATCCCCTGCATTCTTTAACCCAAACGACATCATCTTGTAGCAATACATCCCCCACGGCGTAATGAAAGATGTTTTCTCAGCATCCTCTTCCTCCATCCATATCTGATGGTACCTGGCAAAAAAATCAATGAATGACTGCAGCTCATACTTGGCGTAGTTGTCAATCAAGATGTGTATATTTGTCAAGGGGAAGTCATCTTTTGGACTGGACCGATTGAGATCCCGGTAGCCGACGCAGACTCTGATCTTCCCATCCTTCTTTGGTACGGTCACAATGTTGGCTAACCATGTTGGATACTCCACTATCCTCAGAACCTTAGCTTTGACCTGCTTAGTAACCTCTTCCTTGATTTTCAAACTCATATCTGGCTTGAACTTTCTGAGCTTCTGCTTCTCTGGTAGACAAGCCGGATCAATCGGTAATTTGTGATCCACAATGGATGTGCTTAGACCAGTAATGTCGTCATACGACCAGGCAAATATGTCTTCATACTCTCTTAGAAACTCTGTATATTCTTTCTTCTCTGATGGTGACAAGTGAACGCTAATTTGCATTTCTTTGATGTTTTCTGCATCTCCCAGGTTGATGATTTCGGTCTCGTCCAGGTTGGACTTAGGTCTATTCTCAAAATTCTCAACTTCTTTAACAATACCTTCCGGTATATCATTTTCTTCTGAATCCATGTCCGTTTATTGCGTTGCCTTATTGCATGTCACAGTCATTGGTGCATCAAAATAAGTAATAGTAATGTTGTATAAGTAAAATAATGAGAGAAAATAGTAAGATTTATAAGAAACTTGAAATATTTTGATAAATTCCATAAATGTTTTGAACATTGGAGCTTTTTGTTGCGAAAACAAAAATGCAAAAAGAAAATAAACTAGTAAATAGTGCGTGGTGCTTGTTCAGCCTTGCTACCCTGAGCCACGCCGGGCTCTGGTGGTTTTGACGGCCCAGTTGTTGAGGCGTGCTCCTCTTTTTACAGCCTGTATGGAAGGTCCTTCCTCCCCCTCCTCCTAAAATGTGACGCAGCAGTCCATATCATCAACTTCCAGGAATAAGTTCCTCATTGCTACTAATGCTTCCCCTTCTTCTGACCCATAGATGACTTCAACAGGTTGGAAAGTCTGCTCCAAACGGGGTATCGACTGCTCCAATGGATAGTACGGACCGTTCCAGGGTGGCGACCATTCCTTGAATTCTTTCCAGGTGTACTCGTATCCCAATCTAAAGGTGGTTCCGTGCTTCTTGAGCTTGATGGGCTTAGCGATTCCTTGGAAATTCTTGCCAAGTCCCTTGCCAGGTTCATACCCGCTCCAATTTAGTATGCTTTCAATTTTGTTATCCCACCATTTATCTTTATTGACGGCGTTGACTCACTCAATATGGTGGTAAGTTTCCCCACCTATCCTTCTTTTTTCTCCAATTGCTGGGATGGTTTGGCGACTATATATGGGAATGCTATCGTCACCATGAATGATCACCTCCTGGTGATTCCACTCAAATTTCACTGCCTGATGTAGTGTTGATGCCACAGCCCCCAGATGAATGAATCCATGGTCCCAACAATAGATTGTAAGATTCTTGCACGTCTATCACTTGAAAGTCAACATCAAACCAAGTAGGACCCATTTGCAAATGTAAGATAATTTCCCCAATAGTGGACCTTTGAGAACCATCAAAGGCCTTGACGTTGATGGCCACATCCTTGATTTCATGCAGCCCTTTTCCCAATGTCCTGAGTGTTACCAACGGACAAATATTGAGACTGGACCCCTCATCAACCAGGATCCTGTGATAAAATAATCTTCGCACTGCACGGTAATGTGCAATGCCTTGTTGTGACTCAACCCCTCTGGCGGCAACTCATTTTTATGAAAAGTGATCTTGTGACTTTCCAATACCTGGCCTATCATGTTTTCCATCTCTCTGCCGGTGATGTTACTTGGTACATATGCCTCACTCAGCACTCTTAGAAAGTCATTCTTGTGTGCGTTGGAACTTTGTAGCAAAGCCAAGATAGAAATCTGTGTCGGTGTTTTGTTCAGCTGGTCAATGACCGAGTATTCCTTGGCTTGTATCTTTCTCCAAAGATCATCGGGACCGGTTTCAGTGATGGCCTGTCGACCAGAGGTCTGCTTACTTGACTCAGCCAAGTGTTCTGGGGTATAAACCCTGCCGTTTCTTATCATACCCTGTGCCACAACTGTTTCCCCGAACTTGGAATTTCCCTTCCTTCTTGGCTCGGCTGTGTAGTTCCGTGGTATGGCTTTTGCATGGAATGGTTTCACGGCTGTCATTGCTACCGGAATGGGTAACCTTGCCTTGAAAGGTAATACATCAACTTCAAATGTCTTAGGCGCCTTTTGGGGCCCAAACTCGACCTCAATTGGTGTAGACTTGTAGAGACTGGTGTTTCAAACTCAAGTGGTATGGACATGTTCACCTCGGCATCTTCAGAAGGCTGAATTTGGACTGCAATCGGATTAAGGTGACTGTTGGTTTTTTTGGATCGTCACCTTCTGTTATCAAACCGATTGATCCTTTGGGATCCCAGTCATCCTCTATTTCAATCATATGAACACCTCCACCCTCGTGGTCTGGTAGAGGGTTGTTGCGAACATTCGGAGCAGGCTCCTTTGCCACGATGATCTTGTTGTCAATCAAAGCCTGGATCTTGTCCTTCAGGGAGCGACATTCATCAATGGTATTCCACTTCATGCCAGAATGGTATGCACATGTTTTATTTGGGTTGACCCATTGGGAATGGTTTTCAGGGGTTATGGCAGGGATATGGGTGACATAACCAGCAACTTTGAGTCTTTCATACAGCTGGTCGATTGGTTCAGCAATGGCGGTTGATGAGTGGTGAATTTACCACTCAATATTGTCTCTTTTCCTTAGCTTTTATGTCTTTTAAATATAATATGAGGTTGTTTATGGTGTGTATTATTAAATTTTTAGGTAAATGATTCTACGAAGTGATTTGAATTGAATTGAAGTGGAGTTGAGCAAAAGAGAGTGAAAACATGCAAAATCTTCCGGTGATTCCGCTTCTGTAGAATGTTGGTCGCAGAAGCAACCCCGCTTCTGCGTGAAAATAAACGCTTCTGCGGTGGAGGCTTGATTTGGAAGATTCCGCTTCTGTGGTGGAAAAGACGCAGAAGCGATTCCACTTCTGTGAGGGGATACACACTTCTGCGGAAATGGCTGAGTATGGAAGAAACTGCATCTGCGGTTAGAGTATCGCTTATGCGGTGTCGCATCTTTGACTTTTTGCACCACATCTATGAAGCAGTATTGGACAAGGAATTTCGCTTCTGCGTTAAGGAATCCGCATCTGCGGAACTGCATCTGCGTGAATTTTTCCACATATGCGAAAGTCGGGCATCAAATTTGGAAAATTGGTCTTTTCACATTTTCTAAACCCCAAACAATTTTTATACTCGTCCAAGCAGATCTTTTGGAAGATATTTGGCTTATTTTCAGTTCATAGAGCTAGAGAGAACAAGTATTGAAGCTAGGGTTTTGCACACACACTTGGGTTTTGAAGATTGAAGCTTGTGGTTAAGATTTTCTAACCCATTTATGTTTATTTCTTCATTTCCTTGCTTTGTGTTTAATATTCTTAGTGTGTAGTATTTATTCCAACACTTGAATCTTGTTTATGGAAGTATTCATATTTAAAGTGTGGATTAAATACCTTATTGTGCTTATGTATTGAATGATTTTTATTTATTTATGAAGTGAGTTATTGTTACTTTAATTATTCTTGTTCTTTAATGTTTCCAAAGGGATTAGCTAACCCTAGGACTCGCCCATTAACTCCGAATTAAATTTGGAAAAGATAATTTGGGGTTGGGAAAGATTAATTGACAAGAACTTGGGGCTTTAACCCTCATTTTATAGATTCTACCTAGGGATAGGATTGAACTACTTGTAGCCATTCCGGGTGTGCTTAATCTTCTAATTGTTTCAGGGATAATTCAATTAGGAAGTCTTGTTAGTCTTCGGAGGAATCTAATTAAGAATTATTATCCGTGGCTAATTAACATAAACTCGCTCATATTTGTAAAATCATGAAATATATTGGATCGTTACTTGAGTGTAATTCCCGATGCATTCATACTTGTAGCCATTGATCATTTTACTTTCTTTCTAGGTTAGTTTACATTTCCACATTTAGGTATAAACATTTTAAAACCAAAATTCTTAGTGTTTGGCATTGCGCGATACGCGATAATTTTCTTACATTCCTAATCTCCTACACATTGTTCTCTGTGGGATTCGACCCCGACTTATAGTTGGGTAAATTATATTGCATGCGACCGTGTCTATTAATTTTTAGTAGTGGATTTGGACGTCATCAGTGGTATACTGTTTGGAAGGTTTGCGGTCGAAATTTGGTCGAGGTCTAGGAAAGTTTTGGTGAGTGAGAGGTGATTTATAGTGGGATGGTTGAGTGTTGTAAGCTTGGTAGACGTGTGCGGGTTGGAATATCTGGGTGTAGTAGGTTGGTATGTAGGGGGTAGAGGCGATTGATAGGTAGGTGGTAGAGTTTGGTAGGAAGGTACGGGTGTTTGGAAATTTTGAGTGGGCTGATATGTAAGTGGAGATATTGGGTAAGTTTGGTATTTGACAGGTGATTTGGTTCTCTATGCAACCATTACGGCACTTACGACCCTCTTCTTGGACGTACCACTGGACTATAGAGCCTTGTTGGTGGCTTGCAAAGCTTCAAAGTTTGTAACCATACCACTCTTGATACTTTCCTAGCTCGATGATGTCAGAAAGCTTATGATTCTCGATCAACATCAGTCTTTCATAGTATTGCAGATCCTGAGCCCGGACGAAAAACTTGTTCATCTCTTCTCCCCCTAAAGCAGGTCGAACCTTAGCAGCCTCTAATCTCCAATGAGTGGCATACTCGCGAAACTTTTCTGTAGGTTTCTTCTTTAAATTCTGAATGTAAAACATATCCGGTGCATTTTCCATATTGAACCTGAACCTATCCATGAAGTAGGACACCATACTAACCCAGTTTGACCACCTCTTTGGGTCTTAGCTAATGTACCAGGATAGAGAATCTCCTTTCAGGATCCTCATGAAAAGCGTCATGCGGATCTTCTCATCTTTTCCTACTCCGACCAGCTTGTCGCAGTATGTCCTCAAGTGAACCTTGGGATCCCTTGTACCATCAAACGTTTCGAACTTGGAAGGTTTGTACCCTCGTGCAGTTCGACATCAGGCTGTATCCATAAATCTTCATAGTTTAGCCCCTCAATTCACTTACTTTCTTTAACGCCTTGGATTTTTATGGTCAACTTCTTAAGCTCTTCGGCAAAATTTCTGATGAGTGAGTCCTTATCATCGGACTCAGGTGTGCTTGAGATGGGATGGATGGCGTGCAGCACAGTCTCCACGTAAATGGAGGTGTTGTGTTGGTTGTTGCAGTGGTCATTTGTGGAGTTCAAAGGTTCCGGGACGAGCAGCGGAGTGTTGTTGGGAGTGTGGCAAGTATTGCAGTGGTGGTGAGGAACGGGTTGATTTGGGATTTTTTGTGGAGGTATGGGATTCTGAGTATTTAGGAAGGTAACTTCTTGAGCGGTAAGGGAAAATGACAGACTTGCCAAATTCCGGACTTAATCAAGCTCTTCTTGGAGTTTCAGTAATTTTGTTCTATCTGAGAGGCATTTTCCTTGGGAACCATGGCACTAAGAGTGACCTCTACCCGTTCAGCTGAGTTGTTTGAATCTTCCATTCTTCTTTTGCCTATGTGCCTGACAGGACTGGGAGGAGTAGTAGGTGGAGGGCCCCTGGATCTTGTAAAATATGCTGATATTACCAGAGTTTATGAACTAACCTTAGGGGAGGGGAATAAACAAAAAGTAAAACAAAAGGTGACAATTCAGTAAGGATTATAAGAAAAGGATGTTGCAATATTGAAACACGTAGTGCTAAAATATAAAGCGTGTCCTAATTTTGGGGACCACGTTGTGCCCGAGGTAGGCCTAGCGACAAGTAAATTTGGAGAACTTAAAATGCTAAATGCCTCATTTTATTGATAAAAAGGTAGACGAATCCCAAAATGACACTAAATAATAGGAAATAAAATGTCACTAATGGCCATAGGGCTTATTACATTTCTCAAAGAAAAAGGAAAAACTCCTATCTATTTGGTCCCAGAAGGATCTTCCCTAGACTCGGCAGTGTTAGCTCCTTCGAACAGCTCTCCTAGCTCGCGCAGTCCTAGCAGCAAGTAAGCCCTGGCCAGATGTTCGCTTTCATTTCCTTCAACAACTCGGCAATCTTTGACCCTCTTCAGAAACTTCTTTTCTAGTTCTACTATGCCCCGCTCCAAACAGATCAGTCATTTGTTGGCGCTAACAGCCATATCCTCCCATTCTCCTATTAGTTTTTGATTGGCTTCTTGTATTTCACAGTGCTCGGTTTCACATTCCCGCATCCTCTTGCGTAGTTGGTTGTACTTTACTTGTGCTTCAGCCTTTTCATCAATGATTATGTGATCTCGAACAAACCCGGGCTGACCCAAACCGTTGTGGTTGTCCTCCAGCCAGCCTAAATAGTGCGGGGTACAGCTAGCATGGTAGCGATCTGGTTCGATGGTGTCTTTTCCTAAGACAATTTTGCAATGCCACATATGCTGAGCCTGGCACCTATATGGACTATTGCCATCCTGGAAGTCGGCTCGGAAGTGACTTAACTTGTTGACCCTTGGTATAACCTGTTTCCTACCTGCCTGTCTCATAACCTAGATAGGGACATAAGGGTAGGTTCCTCTCAAAACGATCAGTACCAGAAATGGTGCATCCCTAGATCGAATGATGAATTCTTAAGTAGGGAACCACTCGAACAACCATTGCACTCGGTCCTCAATAAAATTATTGAAGAGTTCGAACCATTCTCTAGCATTCTCCGGTCTGGAAAACATGTTGGGCATGTAATTCATTCGCTTTGGGTGATGAAAGGTGATATAATCATCCCAGTCCCTTCAATGGATTTCTTGTCAGTACTCGCCCCTTTGAAGATGTTCCATGAGCCAAAGTTGAAGTAGCAGATTACAACCCTCGAAATGTTTGGCTCCCTGTTGACATCTTTCTAGGGCTCGGTATATTTCTCCAACGATCATTGGCACAAGAATAAATGGCTGTCCGTCAATTCCTTCCGTTAAGGTTTTGGTGACCATGGCTAGTCTGGTATGGATTCTTGCTTTATTCTTTGGAAACACTATAATCCCCAAGAAACAGAACATGAAGACAAAGATCTTTCGATGGATATGCCCCAATGATGTAAGGGCGAACTCGTCAGGCTAAGTATGGTAAGATTTGCTATGACTGTAACTCTCGTACAAGTAGTCAAAGGGAATGTACGACTCCTTCAAACATTTCAAGTCTGGATTCTTCTTTAGACCATCATCTTGAGAAAAAATCTACCCTTGCAGTTTTCCGACATTAACAAACCCAGAGTTTCCCACGATATACTAGCCAGTCCTCCTATTTCCTCAAGTAGGGGTGTCATCTCAATGTCTCCAAAGCAGAACACAAACCTATCACAATCCCAAGATAGAGTGGCCGCTTCTATGATTTTGTTGTTGGGTTGAATTTCTAGGAGAGAAGGTAGGTTTCCTAGATATTTCCTGATAAGAGCCTGATCGCTGGAATGAAGATCTCCCCACCAGTTTAGCAATTTGGGGTGGATGTTGGTGACCATGCCGAATCTGGGGACTTTGTGCCTCATTTCTGTAAGATAAAAGTGTTAGACCCTTACCCCCACTAGACTCGACGTTAATATCAACAATTAGCATAAGAAGCATTTAGTTCTCCAAATGAATGCACAGAACGTGGTAGCATCCGTTTGGGTTTCAGGGAAACCCAGTGGACTTTGGGCAAGGCTGTCTTAAAGAGTCATTATGCGGACAACATAACTGACTCGGCTAGGTTTGACCATGATACATACACAATTAAATAGAGTAAGGTTTCTATGGGGTATTATATTGGTACCCTTGAGCGGACAACTCAAGAGGGAAAGGCGCAAAACTATTGACGGCACCGCTGATCGACTAGTTTTACCGCAAATATGCTTTTGTCGCATTTAGGGGGTGATAATATCGGAAGGGCGCAACCACTCATTATAAGCGTTGCTATGGTATTTTGTTTGGCACGAGTGGAACATGATGTTGAATATGCATTTACAATAATTAACAAGTTGTCATGTATTTGCACGTTCATAAAGTAATAATTACAACAATTTCTCATAATTTACAACAACATTAAAGGAAAGCGATAAAGGAAGGTATTAAAAGAAATAAAGAAAAGAAACAAAGAGCCAAGTCAGTTTCATAGTAGAAGAAGGAAAGAAAAAAATAATACTTAAATGCACTTAAACAAGTAAAGACATATAAAGAAGCATAAAGTCACAAATAGCATGCAATGGTAAAAGCATTAAAAATATCCCCAGCAGAGTATCCATGATGTCGATGCTCCCTTTTTCTCGCGAAATCGGGTTTATGACATTTGGGTGGACAACTCTTTTCCTTTTAGGAATTGGGTTTGCAATTTTGAAGAGTCGCCACCTAATGATTAAGTGCATTAGGACATAAGAATGAATTTTGATTTAGAAAACCAGAGATTGGGTAAGGGCTTGAAATTATCTCGAGGGGAAGGTATTAGGTACCCCTCAAGATCTACTAGTGTGGTTCTCGGCCATGCTACAATTGTGACTTTAAGTATAAACAAGTAAGCAAGCAAGAATTATAAATACTAGATAACTTTCATATAATCGTTGCAAACAACTGAGGTACAAGAAGTTAAAGAGGCTAAAATTTGGAAGAAAGCAGTTTTAGTATTCTGAAAAAGGGACACACAAGTAAAGGGTAAGGGTTTCGCACATAATGCAAGTAATCGGAAAAAGAGGTGAAAGAGGCGGATGTTTTGGGAATAAAACAGTACTGAAAATTAAACAAGTAAAAGGGAGTTTTTTTTTACATTATTGATGCAAGTAATTGAAGTAAAAGAGGTTAAAGAAGCTGAAAATTAAACAATTTTAAAATTTTGAAAAATATAGACAAGTAAAGGAAAAGGGGGTCCTAGGTTTATAAATAATATGGATCACCCCGCACAACACCCGGTATACACATGGTGTTATTGCTTGACCATCATATCCATATCTACCCTTCCCACCCCGTTAAGGTATTAAATGCGGAATAGTCTCGTTACTTATTGCACGCTATTACCCGTCCCAATCCTATCAGTCCTGGAGGTATTACGGACTACTAGTCCTAAAAGGAAGGGAGAATCGGCTTTTAGAGTTTAAAAGGATAAAAGTATAACGCGACAGTCAAAACATATATGACAAATATGGGGAAGCACATAAACAAATAAGGCTCAAGCAAACCTTTTTAAATCAAAGAACAACATATAGTTTTATCATGTCTTTCAGATACTGATTAGGTCTTAATTAAACTTAAAACGTTAAAGTAGGTTGATTTATCACCTATTTTCAGATAAGAAGTCCGAATTAGGCCTGCTTGCTGGTTGCAATTACCAAAGACTGGTGCAGTTGATTGATTACCTAATGGCTTTCTTGGGGGAAAGCTATAGGCATGACATCTAATAATGCATGTGTCACGCCCCAAACCGAGGGACATGACCGGCGCCCGACCGGGTAGCCCCAGTCAAGCGGACATGGGTGCCTTTCCTATCCCACGTGATACCCTGTATTTTCATTACTCATTAATCAAGGAACTAATCATTTTATAATTGAAGTCACCTTTTTCAAAACATACACAACATACTTGGTTACTTAACATTGCTTATAACTTACATCTCCCGACATACAATTACATAAGTTCACAACCCACATTTACTGTCTGCGGAGCCTCTAAAGATACAACAGGATAATACAGTATTTGCCGAAAATAAGGCTCCGGCTATACCTTACACAAAATCAAAATAAGACTCCAGAGTAGAAGCGGCATGAGCCACGCAGGGCCCTGAGAGGAAAGGGGCTTACCAATACGGCTGATGGAAGATGAAGGAGTGCTACTGCCGGTGAACTGGGGTACCTAATATAGATCCACCTACAATCATAACACGAATGTAGCGCCCCCGCCAAAAGAGGCGTCAGTACATTTGAATTGTACTGGTATGTATAAACAAACTTTGCCCTAAGCAAACTCAAACCATACACAAGTAGCAAGTAATAATGGAATCAACAATCAATACACATGAAGGAAAACAATCAAGCCAAACAGTTTACAATCTCTCCATTTCCCTTTCAACAATTTTCATATCAAGGAATTCACAACTTTCTCATATTTTCATTTAAATAGTGATTTCGATCACTTTCCACCCTTATTACCTCGGCCACCCTTATTAGCTCGGCCACCCTTATCACCCCAACCCACAACTTATCATTTTGTGTTGCGGCGCGCAACCCGATATCATCGTACAGTTACAATTCACAAACAGCACAACAACAATCAACAATTCAGAAAGATCAATAACAACACTTCTTAAGAAATAACTACAACAACTTACAAGTATTTCCGTAACCATCAACACTACTTCTATCATATTCAACAATTCATATGCGTTTTACGCCACGACGAGGATTGCCACAATAAGCCATAGATATTGTTACTACAGTTATTCCAGTTGCATCATTTATAACTTCCTTCCGTCATTTGTTCCTCAGCTCTTGCCACATAACATAGTCACAATCATACCAATCACATGAATTTCACAAATAATCCACGTAGATATCACATACCAAATATTCTTACACCAAACAAGGCGATTTTACAAAGGTCAAAGTTAGCCATACATACCTGGAGCCGAATTCCCTTTTAATTTCTATTTCCAACTTCACCCAAAAGCCTAGCAACGTCAATCTAGTGCACAAATTAATACATATTTCTTAGAATCAAAGTTCACAATCACTACCCGAACACATTTAGCTTATCAACCCTCCTTTACACAATTCTTTACTCCCACACAATTACTCTTACTAGATTTTAGGTTTTAATAGACATGCATGAGTGTTTCGACCCCTATTATCAACAATTAATGCATGAGACTCCTCCCCCCCTTAATTAATCTGTAAGTCAATAAAAATGGGGTAGGGATTTTACCTGTAGGAATGGGAGGAAGACACTTGCTTTGAAATTTCCCGGCCCAGATAATTTGAGGAACAATTTTTTTGAAGAAGATGAACTTTCTCTCAAGAACCCCTCCTCCCTCTCTCTTGTTTTTGCTCAGAAAAATGGTTAAAATGAGGGGTTGGGGTGTTTTATTAAAAAGGGGGTCGGGTTGAAAAATTAGAAAAATTGGAGTCCGAGTCGGGTCTACGGTCGCATTCTACGATCGCAGATACGAAATGCGGTCCACATAATGGACCAAAAAATGTGTTCCAAAAACCTCTTTCCACTGTTTCGGTATGCGGTGGAAATGCAGTCCACATACATGATTTGCGGTTGCATAATGGACCGCATTTTTGACCTCAAATTGACTGAACCATTGACTCACTCTACGGTGCAAAATGCGGTCCGCATATCAGTTACACGGTCGCATGATGGACCGCATCTTGACCTTAATTTTTAACCAACCACTTCCCCAATATGCGGTAGGAATGCGGTCCGCATATTGGATCTGCGACCGCATTCCGGACCGCAGAATGGCACTTTTCTGGGAAACATGATTTCTTTGATTTTTAAAATCTTAGATCAATACCACAAGCTACTAGGTTTTGAGCACAAATTTTACGGGGCCTTACAGTATGAGTACACTGATTTTAAAGAAGACTTGTTGATTATAGAAAAAAACATAGGTTCTACAGGTGTTGAGGCCTGATATTTACTGATTTTAGACTTAGGCGGAATAGGCGATTCAGATTCAGATTAGTTGGTTACTCCTATAGGCATGCTTTCTAAGTGTTGTTGATTTAAAACGTTTATAGAAATACAGGAGTCTTATAGGCATGTTATCTAGAAAGGCGATTTGTTGTTTAAACCTATAGATTGTTTGCCTAGTGATAGATGTTTATGCAGAAATTAAAAGATCCTATGGACAGGTTCTCTATATGAGATGCTGAAAATGCAGAATCCTATTGGCATGTTTTCTATATAAGATGCAAGAATGCAGGAACTATTGATAGTATATCTATGTATGAAAGTTAGGACATATAGACATGAATGCAGGAAAACCTATAGACAGGATTTCGAGAATGTAGAAATGAAAGCATAATACGATTGCAGAAAGTAAATACCTAAGAGCATGATGTCTACCCTTATGCATACATGAGTGACCCTCCCGTTTTTACTATAAACCTCATAAGTTATTACAAATTATTACAGCCTAGAATGAACCAAAAAGAGTAAAATTACATCAAAAATTAGAATACAACCAAGGAGAGCCAAATTCAGACTCTAGGTCTGAAAAATGAAATAAACCAACTCCAAAGATCCAATTTCCAAAGCCTTTCTAATTTTTTGGGTGTGTCAGAGTTCCCAAGAGCTTCATGAACTCCGGGCAGTGCTTACACCCAAATATATTGCAGAATTAAATTAAAGTGCAGTGTGGAAGGGCCAGCCCTCAAATGTCCAAGTTCAGAGGGAACTCAAAGTCCCAAAGCAAGGCTCATAGGAGGGGGGCAGAACTTAGAAACTAGGAATGAGTGTAAGTGCAATAGAGGGGATTCTGGGAAAAGCCAAGACAGGCTGGAGGTCATACCCAAAAATTGGAAGTGCTGGCACACCCCAACCAGCCTGTTAACCACATTGTTTAGGAGTTAGAATCCTTTGAAGGATCAAGCACAAACATGAACAACAATTTGGATGCTGCCATGCTTGAACCTTAACTCAAACATATAGGGAAGAATAAGGGTATGTGGATCTACAAATAGAAACATGTTCAAAGAAATCGACATTGCTGATTAACATTAAACACAGACAGTAATGCAGCCAGGGGTGTAGGGATTTATAGTAGAAACATATGCAAGGGAATTGACTTGCTAATTAACATTAAACATAAGTAGTAAAACAGATAGTGATGTAGAAACTGTAAAGTAAACACATTGGGATGAGGCTAAAACTTAAATTAGAACACACCAATTTCAGGGAAACAAGAAAGTAAAAGCAGTAGTCTTGTAAAGCCAAATTGCAAGCAAATAGTCAGAATATCTCAGAAGAGAGTAGAGTGTTGGGTGAAGTGTAAAGTATTGAAATTGAAAGTAAGTAATGTAGGTTAGAGTATCGAACTTAAGATTTTTAAAGTGCTGAAAGGTCGTGCCCTTTATAGTGCAGAAAGCATGTAAGAAAAAGGTAAGAAAAATAGTTTTGAAATCAATTCTATAAGGTCTCCCTTTAATTAAGGGATTCTGATTTCAAACAGGAAAAATAAATAAGGAAAGAGTTTGATCAAAATCTTTTCCAAAGTAGTACAAGAAGGGAAAATACACAGAAACTATTTAAGGAAAAAGTTTGACAGCAACACGGTTTGTGAAAATAAGGAAAGGCAATCAATCAACAGCCAGTAAAAATCAGAAATTGAGTTTTGGTATGAATGAATCCAACCAGAAAAGGTGATGAAAGATTTAATTAAAGAAAATCAGTAACAATCAATCGAACCTTATTAAAAGGAATTCCGAATCTATCACAAATTGGCAAAACCTTTTTTGAAGGAAGAATTCCTCTTATATAAAGCATACAGGCATGTCAAACAAAAAAAGAATTGTTATGCTAATTAGAGAGAATCTAGTATAGAAAAGTTCAGAGTCACTAACAAAGGAGTTCAAGCTCAGTGCATAGACTCAGAACGAGTCGAGAGTCCAGGGTTCTAAAATAGAACCCTAGTCCAAATAGAAGATCAAACTCGCCAAAACCCCCAAATCCTAGGGTTTTCAACTCGAATCAGATGCAGAGACGAGAAGACAAATAACTGAACAGGCTCAGAGGTCTCTTTCAGAGACTCATGAGAAAACAAACAGGTAAAATAGCATGTTTGAAACAAACATAGTGAAAAGCTAACACAAAGAACATGTTTTAAGAGAAACTTGAAACTTAAACAAGTTCAGAAGATAAAGAGGCAGTATAAAATCAAAGAAAAAGTAGATGAAACATGTTTAGAATTCAAACAAAGGTCCAGTAAAGGCAAATAAACAACTAAGAGCTTAGTAGAAAATACAGTAAAGGAACACAGGGGTAACGAACACATAAGATAAACGTGTGAAAACATGATATAGAAACCAGTAGAAGAAAGAACGGAGCACAATAGGAAAACATGCATAATAAGGCAAACATAAGAACATAGGAGAAGAACATGCGAGGTAGAGAAACAAGAACATAGCCAAGAAAGATTCACACAAAGAAAAGAAGAAGAAGAGTCAGAGAAACATTTCGAAAATTTTTTCAGAAACCCTAAATCGAAGAGAAACAAAACTTGAAAGAAAAGATTGGGGAAAACATTTAAAAACTCCAGTAGAACACAGATATAGCATAGATTTAAAAAAATAACCAAAGAAAACCTCGAATAGCTAGAAATGAGAAAGTCTTGGAAGAAAGTCCAATCTTGAGTCGGAGAGGTCAAAAATAGGCTTGAA
>MU681512.1:64058-105517 GCA_026770625.1 Nicotiana glauca
GGGGAGGGAATCTTTTGGTGTCAAAAAACCGTTACAATATAGCAAGAGGAGAGAAGGGGGGAACGCGTGGTGTGAGTTTGGGTTCACTCGTATGAATTTTGGCAAGTTTGGGAACGAATTTTGGGCGAAGAAGACAGTAAATAGTACTTAGCACCGTTTGGGATCAGATTTAGGGTTGGGGTGTATTTGTTTGTATCGCATATTAAGGCATGTGGGGCGGGTCAGGGGAATAGATCGCGGGTTAGGGTCACAGGTCTTGGGCTAGGGCGGTTTAAATGGTATTGTGCTGGGGAAAGTTGGGTCCCTTTGAATTTTCAGCCTAAATGAAACTAACCCTTACAAATTCGTTTTTCTTTTCCTTTTTATTTATAATTTATTTAATTAATGAAATCCTAAAATTAGAATCCTAAATTATCTAAATTGTAACATTAAACTAATTACCTAATAACAATAATTATAAAAATTACTTAGTTCTAAATTGAAAGGGAAAAATCAATAAACTAAAAATTAAAAGGTGTAAAATGAGCTATTTTTGTGATTTTTATTTTTTAATAAAATAAATAATTACTAATTAATTCCAAAAAATATAAAAACAAATCTAAATGCAATGCATGGTATTTTTGGTATTTTTCATGATTTTTAATAGAAATTAAATGTCCACAAAAATGCAAATAATTAATAAAATTCTACAAAAATCCTATAAAATGGCAAATAACTGGAAAAAATCTATTTTCTTTAATTTATGGGAGCAATTCATATAGAGCAAAAATTACGTGCTCACAATTAGGCACTTAAAAATTTTTCTTTTTTGATTTTTTGTGTGTAGGATCCTGATCGATCCGTGTAAATATTTTCAATTGTATTAAAGATCTCTTTTCTCTTTGATTTGACTTTATATCAATTTTTGCGTCGTACAAATTCTGTTTCGTCCATGTCTTGAAAATTTTCATAAGTATGAGGCTTGGGCAATTTGATCGAAGTCGGACTAGTGTACTCTTTATAATCGAGCGAGTATTTGATCGAACTCGAAGTAGGATGACCCTTAGGTTTTAGTTGAGTGAGGATGACTTCTCGAACCCAAAAATAAAACGACCCGCAGGCTCTTGAATTAGGCCAATATGACCTTAAAAAAATGTCTCCTTTCCCCTTTTAGGCTTAAACGAGTTAATCATATAAAAATTTGTTATGCCTTAGCATAAGATTGTTTCGAGAGTTCGAACAATCCGGTATCCCTTTAGGGTTTTTTAGGGTTAATATTATCGAAAGCCTTTGTAACTTTGCCAAGGGTAGCCTTTTTAACCGGTTTTGTAAATATATTATAAGGCCTATTTTTATTATGGAATTCGGACATCTCCGAACTGTGGTGGATTGGCCGTATCCTTTAACTTGGGATTTGCCTCCTAGGCTTATTTCCCCGTCACACTTCGGACTTGGTTGAAGTGCCAGTCCCAAAGTAGGGTGGCCGTGGCATATAAAAAGTGAGGGTTGCCTTTTTAAGGTCTTATAATCTCGAGATTCTGGTGGTTTGATTTTATCGATTTTTCGGACGGTAGTCCCCGAGCACGGGGTGAGTTCTAGTTGTTTGAACTTCAGTTGTGATTGGCCCTTAAGCCTGTTTCCACAATATATCAAAAGTATGAAATTATAAAGTAAAAATTTCTTTAAGGTGAGGAATATTTGACAAGGAAAAATGCTTTTCTCAATAGGTTATACATGCATACATGTTCTCATTTAGGGATCGAGTGATCTAAATGGGCACGACTCATTTGAGAATTTGGCCCTTACAAAGTTTTACCTATCGAGACCCCGTTGACACGAAGTACCTTCCTTGTAACAAAGTTAACATCTGAGGGTGACGGGCCCCCAACATTCGAGGTTGATTGTAAAGAAGCCTCGGATATTGTTGATTTTCTTTAATTTAGCACGAACAATGGTTGCCTCATTAAAAAGCTCACCGGAAAAAATTATTTTAGGATAAAAACCGATCAGAGAGAAAAAGAGTGCAGCACGTGCTTTCAGAACTAAGCACTTTATGCTGGAGGATCCTCTGATATTTTCAGTTGAACACATGTGATTGGTTAGTATAAAATGTAAATGAAACTAGAGAACATCATACATTAGTAGTAGTATCGTTTGAGAAGTGATATGTTCTATTTGCTTGGTAATTGCTCACCGTCCATCGTGCCAAGTATTGATATCCAATTTTTCTCTACCTATTTTTATACTCAAAATACTCTTAAAATAGCATGTACATGCATATATAAGTATGCCCAAGAATTTGACATTTTCCCTAATTTTTAAAGTTTTTAAAATCATTTTATTATTTGTTTTAGCTGTACAAAATCCAATAATTATTCCCAAAACTATTATTTTGGTGAGTAATCTATTTCCATCCTCATATTTACACCACAATATAATTAAGGTGATTTTTTTATATATTTTTATAAATTTATTTGATATTTTTAAAGCTAAATTGCATAAAATTACAATTATAGCCTATATTACGATTAATAGCGTTTTACAATTATAAAATTGTTCCCAGTATTTTTAGATTAACTTTTATGTATTATTAATTAATTTAGTGCTTTTGATTTATTTTTAAAATCATTATAACTATCTTAATTAAATTAAAAAAGGAGAAATTGGCTGTTTAATACATAGCCCATTACATTTCAATTTTAGCCCAAATCAAACCCCCAATTTCCCAGCCCTTTTTTAATTTAAACCTTAACCAATTCCAAAATTACCCGCCCCTGACCCACTTAAATAACCCGCCCGGGTCTTTTCTTTTAATCACAGCCGTTGATCTAACACATCAACGACTCACACACACCCTTTCCATTTTTAATCTACCAAAACCCAACCCTAAATTCATTTCCCTTTACCCTCCACCCTTGAATCCCCCTTCCTCTCCAATCCTCTCTACAACCTCCCTTAAACCCTAGCTGCCGCCACCTAAACTAACTCTAATCCCTTCGATTCTCACCGGAATCCGTGGCTTCTCAGGCCATGGAAACCTCATACTCATCTCCTATTGCTCCTATGTGCCTGGTACTCGAAGGTTTGAGGCTAGACCTTGAAGGTCTCCACTTAGACCTCCGCCGACTTGAGGTTTCCGACCATCTCCGGCCTGGCTCCGGCATATCTTAGCCTCCTGAGCCTGTTTCCAGCCTTATCCAACTTAGATCGAACCTTTTCCAAGCCTTTCTCATTCTAGGGTTCATTTGAAACCCTAGTTGTTCGAGGTTTTTCTCCGATTCTCTTCAGATCTCTATGTATTCATGCTCTATTTTTGAGTTTTAAAAAGATTTCCCCAACTTTTCTTTAGAAATTTTACTTTCAAAGTCACTTCTTTCCGATTTAGGGTTTCTGAAAATGCTTAAAGTGTTTTTCCGAATTTTCTTTTCCTTTTCTTTGTGTATGTTTGTCTTTACTATGTTCTTACGTTCTTCTTTTACCATGCATGTTCCTCTACTGTGTTTTCTATACTTTGTGCTTGTATGCTTTTCACTATGCTCTGCTTCCACTATGATTTCGCCTACTGTATTCTTCTATTGTGTTCATTAAGTGTTCTTACTATTTCTACCTTTTTAAGATTCCTCCAGAATACCTACTTAAGCATGTTTTCCTCTACTGTTTCTTTTGCTCTCATTATGTTTCGAATTAATTTCCTTACTCTGTTTGCTTTAAACTTTCTACTGTATTTGCTTGTTCCCTCATTTTGTCTTATTTTCATCTGATTCAAGTCAAAAACTTAGGATTTTGGGGGGTTTTTGGCGAGTTTGGTCTTGTGTGTTTAGACTAGGGCTCTGTTTGAGCCTTAGACTCTCTCAAACCCACTTTGGATCTATGTACAGAGTTTGAACCCTTTTGTGTATGACTCTGAATTATTCTATACTAGACTCTTCTGATTAGCATGACAGTCCCTTTTATATGTGTGTTAAAACCTTTCTTCAAAAAGGCTTCCCAACTTATGTTCGAATCAGAATCTTTTTGGGGTTAATTAATTGTTGCTAATTCTTTTAAGTAAAACCTCTGTTTGCCTTTTCTTGACTTGGTTCATTCAAGCAAAGCCTGTAACTTTGATTTCATTGGTTGTTAATTGAATCTCTTTCCTTAATTATACAACCGTGTACTGTTAAATCTTTTCCTTAAATAACTATTATGTATTTACCCCTTCTTGCACTACTTTGAAAAGTGTTTAATTAACCTCTTTCCTTATTTACTTTGCCCGTTTGAAATCAGAATCCCTTAATTAAAGGGAAACCTTGTGTGATTGATTTTCAAACTATTTTCTTACCTATTTTTGCCAATTTTCTGCACTATAAATACATGACTTCCTTCAACACTACACACGATTAAGCATACTAAAAATAACAATTTTCTTTTGAACTTATAGTATTCTTGCTTCTTGACTGCACTTTGGCTTCTACAAGACTACTGCTTCTCTTTACTTGCTTATTTGCAACTGGTATGTCTTAAAATTAATTTCAGTGTCCTTCTAATGTGTTTATTTACAGTCCTTGTATCCATGTCTGTTTTCAATTCTCTGTAAAGCTAATTTTGAAATACCTACATGCTCTTGCCTGCTCTTTCTTTGTATCTTACTGCTAGTATGAATGATTTCCTCCATACCCTATTCCCCTATGTGTGCTGAGTTAAGGTATGGCCTGACAACATCCCAATTGCTGTCCAGGACTGAACTTGACCTTCAACAAGGTCCTAACTCCCCAATTCTAAAGCTGACAGGCTGGTCAGGGGTGTGCCAGCATCCTAATTGCTGGGCATGACCACCAGCCTTCCCTT
The DNA here is from genome assembly GCA_026770625.1 of Nicotiana glauca. Taxonomy (NCBI): domain Eukaryota; kingdom Viridiplantae; phylum Streptophyta; class Magnoliopsida; order Solanales; family Solanaceae; genus Nicotiana; species Nicotiana glauca. The sequence continues at coordinate 68,865 of MU681512.1, forward strand.
GCCTCCCCCTAAATCCCTTTCATTGCACTTATACTTACTCCTAGTCTCTAAGTTCTGCCCCCCTGCTATGAGCCTTGTCTTGGGACCTTGAGTTCCCTCTGAACTTGGACATTTGAGGGATGGCCCTTCCACACTGCACTGTGACCCTATATTTATATTTGGGGCGTAAGCATTGCCTGGAACTCTTGAAGTTCCTTGGAACTTTGACACATCCCAAATAAGAGAAAGGCTTTAGAAAATCTGGTCCATGGAAGTTGGTTTATTCCATATGTCAGACTAGGAGTCTGAATTAGGCTCTCCTTAGTTGGAGTTGTAATTTCTGATGTAATTTGTTTAGTTATTTTCTGGATTTCTTCAAAGTTGTAATAATTTGTAACAACTGTGGGGTATATAGTAAAATGGGGGAGGGACTCTCATGCTATGCATATGGGGTAGATATCATGTCTATAAGTTCAGTACTGCATGAAGATATCCTGCCTATAAGTTGTTCATTTGCATTAGATATCATACCTATAAATTCATTCAGTACTGCATATAGATATCCTGCCTATAAGTTGTTCAATTGCATTATATATCATGTCTATAAGTTCAGTACTGCATGTAGATATCCTTCCTATAAGTTGTTCATTTGCATTAGAAATCATGTTCATAAGTTTCTGCACTTTTGCATGCACACCTTAGGCAAACCGTTTATAGATTAAAAAATAACAAATGATCGCTAGGTACCATGCCTATAGGATCCCTGCACTCTCACAAACGTCCTAAATCAATCACGCATAGAAAAGCATGCCTATAGGGATAACTAAATGAATCTGAATCATCTTGCTCGTTTGCAAGTTTAAAATCAGTAGTAAAATGTCATTTAAATCTGCAGATTTTGTTTTCTCTTAAATCAGTAGCCTTTCTTTAAAATCTGCCCGCCTTTCGCGATGTTAGATACCATGATTGTAAGCATCACCTAGGTAAACCTGTAGGCCATTAGCCAATTACACTAGTCTTTAATAATTACAACCAACATGCAAGCCTAATTTGGACCTCTTATCTAAAATATGTGATTTATCAACCACCCTTCCTACGTTAAATTTAATTAAAGACTTAACCTGTGTTTGCAAGTCGTGCTAAACAATTTGTTTCTTTAAATGAGGAGGCCTGTTTGAGCCCTTAATTGCTACTAGCTCCCCTTTAACTACTTATGTGTTTTGATTGTCGCCTTAGATTTTTATCCTTTTTTAACTCCGAAAAGCCCAACTTCCTCCCCTTTAGTATTAGTAGTCCCAAATGCCTCCGGGACTGATAGGACGGGGACGGGTAATAGCATGCAATAAGTAACGATACCATTTTGCGCTTAATACCTTAACGGGGTGGGAAGGGTAGACATGGAGATGATGATCATGCGATAACACCATGTGTACGATTGGCTACCAGTGTTGTGTGGATGATCCATGTATTTTGAAAACCTAGAACCCCCCTCCCTTTATGTTTTTCTTTTCCTCTTCTTACTCGTTTCTCGATAAGTTATCTGAATCCTTCTTTCACAAAATTCTGCCTTATCTATTTTCAAATGAGTGTGCAAGCCTCTTTATTTGAGCCCTAATTGCTTATCTATAAAGTCACAATTGTAACATGGCCGGGAACCACACTAGTGGATCTTGGGGGGTGCCTAACACCTTCCCCTCGAGATAATTTCTAGTCCTTACCCAAACTTTGGTTTTCCAACTCAAAACCCTTAGTGTCCTAATGCACTTAATCATTAGGTGGCGACTCTTCAAATCCAAAAACCCAATTCCTAAACGGGAATAGAGTTGTCTTCCCAAATGTCGTAAACCCGATTTCGCGAGAAAAAAGGGGCGTCGATAGCATGACGACTCTACTGGGGATATTCTTTAGGGTTTTACCACTTCATGTTATGTGTGATTTTACTGATTTGTTTAATGTCTTTATTCAAAACTGACTTGGCTTTTTGTTTCTTTTTCTTTAATGCTTTCATTTATTACTTTCCTTCAATACCGTTGTAATTTTTGAGCAATTATTGTAATCATTATGAACGTGAAAATACATGACAATTTGTTTCATTTTTTGTAACTGCATCTTCAACATCATATTCCACTCGTGCCAAACAAATACCATTGCAACGCTTATAATGAGTTGTTACGCTCTTCCGATATTATTAACCCCTAAATTTGGCAAAGACATATTTGCGGTAAAACCAGTCAATCAGCGGTGAAGTCGACGGTTCTGTGCCTTTCCCTCTTGAGTTGTCCGCTCAAGGGTACCGGGCTAATACCCCATAGAAACCTTATTCTATTTAATTGTTCATGCATCACTGTCAAACCTAGTCGAGTCAGTTATGATGTCCACATAATGACTCTTTAAGATAGTCTTGTCCAAAGTCCACTGGGTTTCCTTGGAACCCAAATGGACAACACCATTTTCTGTGCATTTATTTGGAGAACTAAATGCCATTATGCTAATTTTTAATTTAAATAGTCGAGTCCGGTGGGGGAAGGAACTAACGATTTGTTTTGCAGAAAATGAGGCACGAAATCCCCAGATTCGGCATGGTAACCTACATTCACCCAAGGTTGCTAAGCTGGTGGGAAGACCTTCACTCTAGTGACCAGACTCTCATCCGCAAATATTTGGGGAATTTACCCTCTCTTTTGGAAATCCATCCTGACAACAAAATCATAGAGGCTGCGACCTTATTCTGGGACAGTGATAGATCAGTGTTTCGATTTGGGGACCTGGAAATGACCCCATTGCTCGAAGAAATAGGAGGGTTAGCCGGTATTCCTTGGGAGACTCGGGGTTTGCTCATGCCAGAAAGGGGTTTCCTCAAGATGATGGAGCTAAAGATGCCGAGTCTGAGGAAGGTCTTTCTGGGACCAAGTAGTTATGAGACTTTTTTCTTTTTGCTTTAAGATGTAATAAGTCCAATGGCTATTAGTTGCATTTTTTACTTTATACAATTTTAGTGTCGTTTTGGGATTCGTCTTATTTTTGTCAAAAAAATGAGGCATTTAGCGTTATAAGTTCTCCAAATCAACTTGTCGCTAGGCCTACCTCAGGCACAACGAGGCACCCAAATTAGGACACGATTTATATTCTTGCATTATGTGTTTAAATATTGCAATATTTTTTCTCATAACCCGTACTAACTTATTACCTTTTGTTTTTACTTTTTATTTTATTCCCCTCCCCAAAAGGTTAGTTCGTGTACTCTGGCATGATCATCTTAAGCAGAAAGGAACATCTCAATAACTGGACTATCAGAACCACCAGAGCTCGGAAAGCTTCGGGGTAGCAAGGCTGAACAAAGCACCATGAATCACCTTTTACTTTTTGCTAGTTGATTTTCTTTCCGCATTTTAATTTCAAAATAAGAGCTGCAATGTTCAAATAACTTATGAAATTTATCAAAGCATTTCAGCTTCTTATAAATCTTGCTGTTATTACTTTTCATCGTTTACTTTATTTACACAACATTACTATTACTTATCTTGATGAACCGATGATTGTGACTTGCAATGAGACAACGTAACAAACGGACATAGAGGATGATATACCGGAAGAGGTCATTAAAGAGGTTAAATAAGCCTAGGTCTAACTTGGACGAAACGAAGGTTATCAACTTCGGGGATACAGAGAATGTCAAGGAAACGCGCATCAGTGTTCACCTGTCACCGTCAGAAAAGGAAGAGTACACGGAGTTTTTAAAAGAATATGAGGACATATTTGCCTGGTCGTATGATGATATGACCAGTCTCAATACATCTATTGTAGCTCATTAACTACCAACAGATCCGACATGTCCGCCGGTAAAGCAGAAGCTCGGGAAGTTCAAACCTTACATGAGTTTGAAAATCAAGGAAGAAGTTACCAAACAAGTCAAAGACAAGGTCCTCAGGGTAGTGGAATATCCAACATGGTTGGCCAACATTGTGCCAGTACCAAAGAAGGACGCGAAGGTCAGAGTCTGTGTCGACTGCCGGGATCTCAACATGGCCAGTCCAAAAGACGACTAGACCTTACCGAACATACACATCCTGATTGACAACTACGCTAAGCACGAGCTGTAGTCATTTATCAATTGTTTTGCTGGGTTCCATTAGATATGGATGGACGAAGAAGACGCAGAGAAAATGGCTTTCACTACACCGTGAGGGATGTATTATTACATGATGATGCCGCTTGGATTAAAGAATGTCGGGGCTACCTATATGAGGTCCATGACTACTATCTTCCATGACATGATACACAAAAAGATCGAGGTGTATGTAGACGATGTCATCATCAAATCCAAGAAAGCCACTGACCACATGGAAGATTTAAGGAAGTTCTTCAACAGATTAAGAATGTACAACTTAAAACTGAATCCTGTCAAATGTGCATTCGGGGTTCTAGCCGGAAAATTGCTCGGGTTCATTGAAAGTCGACGGGGAATAGAACTGGATCCATCAAAGGTTAAGGCCATTCAATAATTGCCAACACCAAAGAACAAGAAAGAGGTTATCAGTTTCCTGGGGAGTCTCGACTACATCCGCCGGTTCATAGCCCAGTCCACTGTCATTTGTGAACCAATCTTTAAGATGTTGAAGAAGGATGTCGCCACTAAATGGACTGATGATTGTCAGAAAGCCTTCGACAGAATCAAGGAATACCTGTCAACACCGCCAGTTCTGGTTCTGCCCGAACCGGGTAGACCGCTATTGATCTACCTTGCAGTACTGGATGGGGCATTCTGTTGTGTTTTGGGACAATATGATGAAATGGGGAGAATGGACCAAGCCATCTACTATCTCAGCAATAAGTTCACCTCGTACGAGGCCCGATATTCCCTACTAGAATGCACCTGTTGTGCTCTGAATTGGGTAGCTCAGAAGTTGAGGCATTATTTCTGTGGCTATATCACTTATCTCATATCAAGGATGGATTCGCTGAAGTACATCTTTCAGAAGCCCATGCCCACGGGCAAGCTAGACAAAGGGAAAATCCTGCTGAGTGAATTTGATATTGTCTACGTAACCCAGAAAGCAATCAAAGGACATGCACTGGCAGATCATCTTGCCGAAAACCCCGTGGATAGAGAATACGATCCTCTAAAGATGTATTTTCCTGATGAAGAGGTCTCTTTCATAGGAGGAGATATCGTAGAATCCTATGATGGATGGAGAATGTTTTTGGATGGAGCAACAAACTTCAAAGGAGTTGGCATAGGAGCAATTCTAGTATCAGAAACATGTCAGCATTATCCAGTGTCTGCCAAGCTCAGGTTCCCGTGCACCAACAACATGGCCGAGTACGAAGCCTGCATCTTAGGGTTCAAGCTGGCCATTGACGTGAACGTTCAGGAGTTACTAGTGATCGGGGATTTCGACTTGATCATACATCAGGTTCGAGAAGAATGGGCAACCAAGAACTCCAAAATACTCCCGTATTTGCATCATGTACATGAGTTGAGGAAAAGGTTTACAAGGACAAAATTCCGACATGTCCCTAGAGTCCAGAATGAGTTTGCCGATGCATTGGCCACTGTATCATCCATGATTCAGCATCCAGATAAAAACTTCATTGATCCTATCCCGGTAAAAATCCAGGATCAACCCACTTACTGCGCTCATGTGGAGGAAGAAGCAGATAGAAAACTGTGGTTTCACGACATTATAAAATATCTGGCAACAGGAGAATATCCAGAACTTGCAAACACTACTCAGAAGCGCACAGTGCGGATGATATGCAATCACTTCTTTCACAGCGGAGGAATCCAGTATAGGAGGAGTCCCTATTTGGGATTACTAAGATGTGTCAAAGCAAAGGAAACATCCAGGTTGTTGGAGGAGGTTCATGCAGGGACCTGTGGCCCGCACATGAATGATTTCGTCTTAGCCAAGAAAATACTCCGAGCTGGTTATTTTTGGATGACTATGGAAACATACTGCATCCAGTATGTTCGAAAGTTCCATCGCTGCCAGAATTATGCAGACATGATGAAGGTGCCTCCTAACGAGCTCAATGCTACAAGCTCGCCATGGCCATTTGCCGCTTGGGGAATGGATGTCATCGGACCTATCGAGCCAGCTGCATCAAACGAGCACAGGTTCATTCTAGTGGCAATTGATTATTTCACCAAATGGGTTAAAGCAGCATCATATAAGGCACTGACCAAGAAGGTTGTGACAGACTTCGTCCGCGACCGTATCATTTGCCGGTTCAGCATCCCGGAGTCAATCATTACTGATAATGGTTCCAATCTCAACAGTGACCTGATGAAAGCAATGTGTGAAACATTCAAAATCAAACACAAGAATTCTACAGCCTACAAACCTCAGATGAATGGAGCTGTAGAAGCGTCCAATAAGAACATCAAGAAGATATTAAGGAAAATGATAGAGAAACACAAGCAGTGGCACGAAAAACTATCCTTTGATTTATTGGGATACCATACCACAGTTTGCACATCAACCGGGGTGACTCCCTATATGTTGGTTTATAGCACCGAGGCAGTCATCCCGGCCGAGGTAGAGATTCCCTCTCTGAGGATTATACAAAAAGCGAAACTTGAAGATGCAGAATGGGTAAAGAGTCGCTATGAGCAGTTAGCCCTTATAGATGGAAAAATAATGTATGCGATTTGCCATGGTCAATTGTATCAGAACAGGATGTCCAGAGCCTTCAACAAAGAGTCAAGCCGAGACAATTCACGCCAGGACAGCTAGTGCTGAAGAAAATTTTCCCACATCAGGATGAATTCAAAGGAAAGTTCTCTCCTAATTGGCAAGGCCCGTACATGGTTCGTTGAGTCCTAACAGGAGGGGCCCTAATACTCGCAAAAATGGACGGGGAAGTCTGGCCAAAACCAATAAATTCAGATGCAGTCAAGCGATACTATGTGTAACCATTTATGATCTCACTATGTAATTTGAACTACATCTGACCTGATTCCCGTTTAAGAGGGGATACGTAGGCAGCCTTATGGGTTCGGTCACAATTCAATAAAATTTTCAGTTCCCCCCGATATTGGAAACTGGGGAAAAATTTTGAGGAGGACCCTCAAAATTCCGAAGTCAACTTTCTTCCATTCATCACATGCATGCGTCAGAAACCCCAGCCCAGTAAACTGGGGCAGAATTTTGAGGAGGACCCTTAAAATTCTGGTGAGAGAGGTTGCAACGTCTTGAACCGTGTTGCAGTCGTCGGTTCATCTAAAAGAAAACTATTTTCGATTATGTATATTTATATCGTATTTTAATAAATCATGCATGTCCATTATCAAAATTGTTCTGTTTAGCAACGCTACCCCAAGGATACGCACAGTATCACCGAAACAAGGGGCCGGGCAAGACGAGCGAAGTCCACGGGAAGACGAACTAACCTTCCCTCTTTACAAAACTCATGATTTTTCTTTGAATGCAGGCACCCCAAGACATAAAGTCATCAGATACGATTACATACTCATGCTTTTTTAGGAATACAACTCTCAGAATCATTGCCTATTTACAAGTGCTATCAGTACACGACATCCCCAGCAGCCACAATGATGCAATCATCTATCGGCTATCATCTCTTTGCTAAGAAATTTCATTACTCCTCAACTTTATTTCTTGCATTTCATAAGGCTACCTTTCTGCCTTCCAAGGTAAGCACTACCTCCATCCTGCATTTCTTGCATTGGATAAGGCTACTTTTCTGCCTTCCGAGGTTAAGCACTACCTCCATCCGGCATTTCTTGAATTGCATAAGGCTACTTTTCTGCCTTCCAAGGTTAAGCACTACCTCCATCCTGTATTTCTTGCATTGCATAAGGCTACTTTTCTGCCTTTCGAGGTTAAGCACTACCTCTATTTTGCATTTCTTGTATTGCATAAGGCTACTTTTTTGCCTTCCGAGATTAAGCACTACCTCCATCCTGCATTTCTTGCATTGCATAAGGCTATTTTTCTGCCTTCCGAGGTTAAGCACTACCTCCATCCTGAATTTCTTGCATTGTATAAGGCTACTTTTCTACCTTCCGAGGTTAAGCACTACCTCCATCCTTGCATTTCTTGCATTGCATAAGGCTACCTTTCTGCCTTCCGAGATTAAGCTCTACCTCCATCTTGCATTTCTTGCATTGCATAAGGCTACCTTTCTGCCTTCCGAGACTAAGCACTGTCTCCATCCTGCATTTTCTCTGTATTGCATAAGGCTACTTTTCTGCCTTTCGAGGTTAATCTCAACCTCCACCTGTATGGCTAAAATATCGCCACCTCTTATTCACATCGGCTGAAAGACCGCCAACTTCATTTAATCTTTGCATGGTTAAAGCTTCATTTAAATTCTGCATGGCTAAAATATCGCCCACTTCATTTAAATCTCTATATCGGCTGAAAGATCGCCATTTATATTTATATCTTTACGTCGGCTGAAAGATCGCCAGTTCTATTTAAATCCTGCATGGCTAAAATATCGCCAACTTTATTTAAATCCCTATATCGGCTGAAAGATCGCCATTTATATTTAAATCTTTACGTCAGCTGAAAGATTGCCAGTTTTATTTTAATCCTGCATGGCTGAAATATCGCCAACTTCATTTAAATCCCTATGTCGACTGAAAGATCGCCATTTATATTTATGCTCTACATCGGCTAAAACATCGCCAAATCCTGTATTTTATGGGCTGAAATATCGCCAAATTGTCCAAAGGCATCATTCTTCGGAGGCACCATTTCCATAGCCCGAGAACGCCGTGTCATGGCCCGAGGACCCCACTTTATCTTTTGCAAATCATTATTCAAAGGCATCATGGTTCAGAGGTGTCATTATCATTTCCCGAGAACATCATTTCATTGCCAGCGAATATTTTATTATACGCTTCATGGCCCAGGATGTCATGGTCTGAGGACGTCATCCTACCCATCCAAAGACAACATTCATAGTCCAACAGGAACTTGCATCACGTTTAAGTTTATGCACGATATATTTGTATTGCTCATTTGCAGGTAAGCCAACTGGCAACAACTATTACAGTAGGATCGATCTCACTTCGGTTCCCGTAGCCCATCAGTTCCTGACCATCCTTCCCAACCTAAATATTGCATCCGTCCTGTTCAAAACCTTCATCGGCATATTCCGCCGATGTATCCCGAACTACATATGACCTGATTCTTGTAACACCAGGGATATGTAGGCAGCTCAGGAACCAGATCTCGGTCAAAACCTTTTTCAAAGTCATTTCTTTTGGTCAAAATTGGCCATCATATCTTTACCCGACAACTCTTTCATCCTTTCCGGGTAAAGAGGGCAGTTGTTGATACCCAATTTTTTCCTACCTATTTTTATACTCAAAATACTCTCAAAATAGTATGTACATGCATATATAAGTATGCCCAAGAATTTTAATATTTTCCCTAATTTTTAAAGCTTTTAAAATCATTTTATTATTTATTTTAGCAGTACAAAATCCAATAATTATTCCCAAAACTATAATTTTGGTAAGTAATCTATTTCCATTCTCATATTTACACCACAATATAATTAAGATGATTTTTTCCATATTTTTATAAATTTATTTGATATTTTTAAAGCTAAATTGCATAAAATTGCAATTATAGCCTATATTACGATTAACAGCGTTTTACAATTATAAAATTGTTCCCAGTATTTTTAGATTAATGTTTATATATTATTAATTAATATAGTGCTTTAAATTTATTTTTAAAATAATTATAACTATCTTAGTTAAATTAAAATGGCTATTTAATACATAGCCCATTACATTTCAATTTTCTCCCAAATCAAACCCCCAATTTCCCAGCCCTATATTTGATTTAAACCTAACCCAGTTCCTCAATTACCCGCCCCTGACCCACTCAAATAACCTGCCCGGGTCTTTTCTTTTAATCACAGTCGTTGATCTAACAGATCAACGGCTCACACACACCCTTTCCATTTTTAATCTACCAACACCCCAACCCTAAATTCATTTCCCTTTACCCGCCATCCTTGAATCCCCCTTCCTCTCCAATCCTCTCTGCAACCTCCCTCAAACCCTAGCCGCCGCAACCCAAACTAACCCTAATCCCTTTAATTCTAACCGGAATCCATGGCATCTCAGGCCATGGAAACCTCATACTCATCTCCTATTGCTCCTATGTGCCTGGTACTCGAAGGTTTGAGGCTAGACCTAGAAGGTCTCCACTCAGACCTCTACCGACTTGAGGTTTCCGGCCATCTCCGGCCTGGCTTCGGCATATCTTAGCCTCCTGAGCCTGTTTCCAGCCTTATCCAACTTAGATCGGACCTTTCCCAAGCCTTTCTCATTCTAGGGTTCATTTTAAACCCTAGATGTTCGAGGTTTTTCTCCGATTCTCTTCAGGTCTGTGTGTATTCATGCTCTATTTTTGAGTTTTTAAAAGATTTCCCAAACTTTTCTTTAGAAATTTTACTTTCAAAGTCACTTCTTTCCGATTTAGGGTTTCTGAAAATGCCTAAGGGTTTTTTCGACTTTTCTTTTCCTTTTCTTTGTGTATGTTTTTCTCTACTATGTTCTTATGTTCTTCTTTTACCATGCATGTTCCTCTACTGTGTTTTCTAGACTATGTGCTTGTATGCTTTTCACTATGCTCTACTTCCACTATGATCTCGCCTACTGTATTCTTGTACCGTGTTCATTAAGTGTTCTTACTATTTTTACCTTTTTAAGTTTCCTCCAGAATACCTACTTAAGCATGTTTTCCTCTACTGTTTCTTTTGCTCTCATTATGTTTCGAATTAATTTCCTTACTCTGTTTGCTTTAAACTTTCTACTGTATTTGCTTGTTCCCTCATTTTGTCTTCTTTGCATCTGATTCAAGTCAAAACCCTAGGATTTTGGGGGTTTTTGGCGAGTTTGGTTTTGTGTGTTTGGACTAGGGCTCTGTTTGAGCCTTAGACTCTCTCAAACCCACTTTGGATCCATGTACTGAGTTTGAACCCCTTTGTGCATGACTCTGTATTATTTTATACTAGACTCTTCTGATTAGCATGACAGTCCCTTTTATATGTGTGTTAAAACCTTTCTTCAAAAAGGCTTTCCAACTTATGTTCGAATCAGAATCTTTTTGGGGTTAATTTATTGTTGCTAATTCTTTTAAGTAAAACCTCTCTTTGCCTTTTATTGACTTGGTTCACTCGAGCAAAGCCTGTAACTTTGATTTTAATGGTTGTTAATTGATTCTCTTTCCTTAATTATACGAATGTGTACTGTCAAAATCTTTCCCCTAAATAACTATTATGTATTTACCCCTTCTTGCACTACTTTGAAAAATAATTAATTAACTTATTTCCTTATTTACTTTGCCCATTTGAAATCAGAATCCCTTAATTAAAGGGAATTCTTGTGTGATTGATTTTTAAACTATTTTCTTACCGATTTCTTCTTCTTTTATGCACTATAAATATATGACTTCCTTCAACACTACACACGATTAAGCATACGAAAAATCACAATTCTCTTCTTGACTGCACTTTGGCTTCTACAAGACTACTGCTTCTCTTTACTTGCTTCTTTGTAACTGGTATGTCCTAAAATTAATTTCAGTGTCATTCTATTGTGTTTATTTACAGTCCTTGTATTCATGTCTGTTTTCAATTCTCAATAAAGCTAATTTTGAAATACCTACATGCTCTTGTCTGCTCTTTCTTTGTATCTTGCTACTAGTATGAATTATTTCTCCCATACCCTATTCCCCTATGTGTGATGAGTTAAGGTATGGCCTGGCAGCATCCCAATTGTTGTCCAGGGCTGAACCTAACCTTCAACAAGGTCCTAACTCCCCAATTCTAAAGCTGACAGGCTGGTCAGGGGTGTGCCAGCATCCCAATTGATGGGCATGACCACCAGCCTACCCTTGCCTCCCCCTAAATCCCTTTCATTGCACTTATACTTACTCCTAGTCTATAGGTTCTGCCCTCCTCCTATGAGCCTTGCCTTGGGACCTTTAGTTCCCTCTGAACTTGGACATTTGAGAGATGGCCCTTCCACATTGCACTGTGACCCTATATTGATATTTGGGGTGTAAGCATTGCCTGGAACTCTTGAAGTTCCTTGGAACTTTGACACATCCCAAATAAGAGAACGTCTTTAGAAAATCTGGTCCTTGGAAGTTGGTTTATTCCATATGTCAGGCTAGGAGTCTGAATTAGGCTCTCCTTGGTTGGAGTTGTATTTTCTGATGTAATTAGTTTAGTTATTTTCTGGATTCCTTCAAAGTTGTAATAATTTGTAATAACTGCGGGGTATATAGTAAAATGGGGGAGGACTCTCATGCTATGCATATGGGGTAGATATCATGTATATAAGTTCTATACTGGATGTAGATATCCTGCCTATAAGTTGTTCATTTGCATTAGATATCATGTCTATAAGTTCAGTACTGCATGTAGATATCCTGCCTATAAGTTGTTCATTTGCATTAGAAATCATGTTCATAAGTTTCTGCGCTTTTGAATGCACACCTTAGGCAAACTGTTTATAGGTTAAAAAATAACAAATGATCGCTAGGTACCATGCCTATAGGATCCCTGCACTCTTACAAACATCCTAAATCAATCACGCATAGAAAAGCATGCATATAGGGATAACTAATTGAATCTGAATCATCTAGCTCGTTTGCAAGTTTAAAATCAGTAGTAAAATGTCATTTAAATCTGCAGATTTTGTTCTCTCTTAAATCCGTAGCCTTTCTTTAAAATCAGCTTGCCTTTCGCGATGTTAGATACCATGATTGTAAGCATCACCTAGGTAAACCTGTAGGCCATTAACCAATTACACCAGTCTTTAATAATTACAACAACTAGGCCAGCCTAATTTGGACCTCTTATCTGAAATATGTGATGTATCAACCACCCTTCCTACGTTAAATTTAATTAAAGACTTAACCAGCGTTTGCAAGTCTTGCTAAAAAATTGGTTTCTTTAAATGAGGAGGCATGTTGGACCCCTTAATTGCTACTAGCTCCCCTTTAACTGCTTATGTGTTTTGATTGTCGCCTTAGATTTTTATCCTTTTTTAACTCCGAAAAGTCCAACTTCCTCCCCTTTAGGATTAGTAGTCCCAAATGCCTCCGGGACTGATAGGATGGGGATGGGTAATAGCATGCAATAAGTAACAATACCTTTCCGCGCTTAATACCTTAACGGGGTGGGAAGGGTAGACATGGAGATGATGATAACGCGATAACACCATGCATAAGATTGGCTACCGGTGTTGTGTGGATGATCTATGTATTTTGAAAACCTAGGACCCCTCTCCCTTTATGTGTTTCTTTTCCTCTTCTTATTCATTTCTCAATAAGTTATCTAAATCCTTCTTTCACAAAATTCTGCCTTATCTATTCTCAAATGAGTTCTAAACTTGTGTGCAAGCCTATTTATTTGAGCCTTAATTGCTTATCTGTAAAGTCACAATTGTAACATGGCCGGGAACCACACTAGTGGATCTTGGGGGATGCCTAACATCTTCCCCTCGAGATAATTTCTAGCCCTTACCTGAACTCTGGTTTTCCAACTCAAAACCCTTAATGTCCTAATGCACTTAATCATTAGGTCGCGACTCTTCAAATCCAAAAACCCAATTCCCAAATGGGAATAGAGTTGTCTTCCCAAATGTCATAAACCCGATTTTTCGAGAAAAAGGGGGCGTCGACAGCATTATCTTTAACTCTACTGTCGACACCCCCTTTTTCTAAAGCGAAATCGGGTTTATGACATTTTGGAAGACAAATCTATTCCCATTTAGGAATTGAGTTTTTGGATTTGAAGAGTCACCACTTAATAATTAAGTGCATTAGGACACTGAGGGTTTTGAGTTGGAAAACCAGAGTTCGGGTAAGGGCTAGAAATTAACTCGAGGGGAAGGTGTTAGGCACCCCTCAAGATCCACTAGTGTGGTTCCCGTCCATGTTACAATTGTGACTTTACAGATAAGCAATTAGGGCTCAAATAAAGGGGCTTGCACACAAGTTTAAAACTCATTTGAGAATAGATAAGACAGAATTTTGTGAAAGAAGGATTCAGATAACTTATCGAGAAACGAGTAAGAAGAGGAAAAGAAACGCATAAAAGGAGGGGGGTCCTAGGTTTGCAAAATACATGGATCATCCACACAACACCGGTAGCCAATTGTACGTATGGTGTTATCGTGTGATCATAATCTCCATGTCTACCCTTCCCACCCCGTTAAGGTGTTAAGCACAGAATGGTATCGTTACTTTTTCCATGCTATTACCCGTCCCCGTCCTATCAGTCCCGGAGGCATTTGGGACTACTAATCCTAAAGGGGAGGAAGTTGGGCTTTTCAGAGTTTAAAAAAGGGATAAAAATCTAAGGCGACAATCAAAACACATAAGCAGTTAGAGGGGAGCTAGTAACAATTAAGGGCTCAAACAGACCTCCTCATTTAAAGAAACAAATTGTTTAGCACTACTTGCAAACACAGGTTAAGTCTTTAATTAAATTTAACGTAGGAAGGGTGGTTGATAAATCACATATTTTCAGATAAGAAGTCCAAATTATGCTTGCCTGTTGGTTGTAATTATTAAAGACTGGTGTAATTGGTTAATGGCCTACAAGTTTCCCTAGGTGATGCTTACAATCATGGTATCTAACATCGCGAAAGGCAGGCTGATTTTAAAAAAGGTTACTGATTTAAAGACAACAAAATCTGATGATTTAAACGACAATTTACTACTGATTTTAAACTTGCAAACGAGCTAGATGATTCAGATTCATTTAGCTATCCCTATATGCTTGTTTTTCTACGCGTGATTGATTTAGGGCATTTTTAAGAGTGCAGGGACCCTATAGGCATGGTACCTAGCGTTCATTTGTTATTTTTTTTAACCTACAAATGGTTTGCCTAAGGTGTGCATGCAAAAGCATAGAAACTTATTAACATGATTTCTAATGCAAATGAACACCTTATAGGCATGATATCTATATGCAGTAATGAATACCTTATAGGCATGATTTCTAATGCAAATGATCAACTTATAGGCAAGATATCTAAATGCAGTAATGAATGGATTTATAGGCTTGCTGTTTACATGCAGTAATGAATAGATTTACAGGAATTCTATTTATATGCAGCAATCGACTTATAGGAATGATATCTAATGCAAATGAATAACTTATAGGCAGGATATCTACATGCAGTACTGAATGGATTTATAGGCATGATATGTAATGCAAATGAACAACTTATAGGCAGGATATCTATATGAAGTACTGAACTTATAGACATGATATCTACCCCATATCCATAGCATGAGAGTCCCTCCCACATTTTACTATATACCCCGCAGTTATTACAAATTATTACAACTTTGAAGGAATCCAGAAAATAACTAAACAAATTACATCAGAAATTACAACTCCAACCAAGGAGAGCCTAATTCAGACTCCTAGTCTGACATATGGAATAAACCATCTTCCAAGGACCAGATTTTCTAAAGCCTTTCTCATATTTGGGATGTGTCGAAGTTCCAAGGAACTTCAAGAGTTCCAGGCAATGCTTACACCCCAAATATCAATATAGGGTCACAGTGCAGTGTGGAAGGGCTAGCCCTTAAATGTCCAAGTTCAGAGGGAACTCAAGGTCCCAAGGCAAGGCTCATAGGAGGGGGCAGAACTTAGAGACTGGGAGTAAGTGTAAGTTCAATGAAAGGGATTTAGGGGGAGGCCAGGGCAGGCTGGTGGTAATGCCCAGCAATTGGGATGCTGGCACACCCCTGACCAGCCTGTCAGCCTTAGAATTGGGGAGTTAGGAGCTTGTTGAAGGTCAGGTTCAGCCCTGGAAAGCAATTGGGATGCTGCCAGGCCATACCTTAACTCAGCACACATAGGGTAATGGGGTATGGGGGCAATCGTTCATACTAGCAGCAAAATACAAAGAAAGGATAGGCAAGAGCATGTAGGTATTTCAAATTAGCTTTACAGAGAATTGAAAATAGACATGGATACAAGGACTGTAAATAAACACATTAGAATGGCACTGAAATTAATTTTAGGACATACCAGTCGCAAATAATCAAGTAAAGAGAAGCAGTAGTCTTGTAAAAGCCAAAGTGCAGTCAAGAAGCAAGAATACTATAAGCTCAGAAAAGAATTGTGATTTTTAGTTTGCTTAATTGTGTAGTGTTGAAGGAAGTCATGTATTTATAGTGCAAAAAAGAAGCAGAAATAGGTAAGAAAATACTTTGAAAATCAATCACACAAGGTTTCCCTTTAATTAAGGGATTCTGATTTCAGACGGGCAAAGTAAATAAGGAAAGAGGTTAATTAAACACTTTTCAAAGTAGTGCAAGAAGGGGTAAATATATAATAGTTATTTAAGGGAAAGATTTTGACAGTACACAGTTGTATAATTAAGGAAAGAGAATGAATTAATAACCAATGAAATCAAAGTTACTGGCTTTGCTCGAATGAACCAAGTCAAAAAAAAGCAAAGAGAGGTTTTACTTTAAAAGAATTAGCAACAATCAATTAACCCCAAAAAGATTATGATTCAAACATAAGTTGGAAAGCCTTTTTTAAAGAAAGGTTTTAACACACATATAAAAGGAACTGTCATGCTAATCAGTAGAGTCTAGTATAGAAGAATTAATAGTCATACTCAAAGGGGTTCAAACTCAGTACATGGATCCAAAGTGGGTTTGAGAGAGTCTAAGGCTCAAACAGAGCCCTAGTCTAATCACACAAGACCAAACTCGCCAAAAACCCCAAAATCCTAGGGTTTTGACTTGAATCAGATGCAAAGAAGACAAAATGAGGGAACAAGCAAATACAGTAGAAATTTTAAAGCAAACAGAGTAAGCAAATTAATTCGGATCATAATGAGAGCAAAAGAAACAATAGAGGAAAACATGCTTAAGTAGGTATTCTGGAGGAAACTAAAAAAGGTAAAAATAGTAAGAACACTTAATGAACACAGTAGAAGAATACAGTAGGCGAGATCGTAGTGGAAGCAGAGCATAGTGAAAAGCATACAAGCACATAGTGTAGAAAACACAATAGAGGAACATGCATGGTAAAAGAAGAACATAAGAACATAGTAGAGACAAACATACACAAAGAAAAGGAAAAGAAAAGTCGAAAAAACACTTAAGCATTTTCAGAAACCCTAAATCGGAAAGATGTGACTTTGAAAGAAAATTTTTTAAAGAAAAGTTGGGGAAATCTTTTAAAAACTCAAAATAGAGCATGAACACACACATATCTGAAGAGAATCGGGGAAAAACCTCGAACATCTAGGGTTTCAAATGAACCCTAGAATGAGAAAGGCTTGGAAAAGGCCCTTTCTAAGTCGGATAAGGCTAGAAACAGGCTCAGGAGGCTAAGATATGCCGGAGCTAGGCCGGAGATGGCCGGAAACCTCAAGTCTGCGGAGGTCTGAGTGGAGACCTTCGAGGTCTAGCCTCAAACCTTCGTGTACCAGGCACATAGGAGCAATAGGAGATGAGTATCAGGTTTCCATGGCTTGAGAAGCCATGGATTCCGGTGAGAATCGAAGGTATTAAGGTTAGTTTGGGTGACAGCGGCTAGGGTTTGAGGGAGGTTGCAGAGAGTATTGGAGAGGAAGGGGGATTCAAGGGCGGTGGGTAAAGGGAAATGAATTTAGGGGTGGGGTGTTGGTAGATTAAAAATGGAAAGCGTGTGTGTGAGCTGTTGATCTATTAGATCAACGGTTGTGATTAAAAGAAAAGACCCGGGCGGGTTATTTGAGTGGGTCAGGGGCGGGTAATTTAGGAATTGGGTCAGGTTTAAACCAAAAATAGGGCTGGGAAATTGGGGGTTTGATTTGGACTAAAATTGAAATGTAATGGGATATGTATTAAATAGCCAATTTCACACTTTTTAATTTAATTAAGATAGTTAAAATGATTTTAAAAATAAATCAAAAGCACTGAATTAATTAATAATATATAAACATTAATCTAAAAATACTGGGAATAATTTTATAATTGTAAAACACTATTAATCGTAATATAGGCTATAATTACAATTTTATGCAATTTAGCTTTAAAAATATCAAATAAATTTATAAAAATATGCAAAAAATCACCTTAAGTATATTGTGGTGTAAATATGAGGATGAAAATAGATTACTCACCAAAATGATAGATTTGGGAATAATTATTGGATTTTGTACTGCTAAAACAAATAATAAAATGATTTTAAAAGCTTTAAAAATTAGGGAAAATGTAAAAATTCTTGGGCATACTTATATATGAATGTACATGCTATTTTGAGAATATTTTGCGTATAAAAATAGGTAGGAAAAAATTGGGTATCAACAGCTGCCCCTCTTTACCCGGGAAGGATGAAAGAGTTGTCGGGTAAAAATATGATGGCCAATTTTGACCGAAAGAAACGACTTTGGAAAAGGTTTCGACTGAGCTCTGGTTCCTGAGCTTCCTACATATCCCTGGTCTTACAGGAATCATGTCATATGTAGTTCGGGATACATCGGCGAAATATGTCGATGGAGGTTTTGAAAAGGACGGACGCAATATTTAGGTTAGGAAGGATGGTCAGGGACCGATGGGCTGCGGGAACCGGAGCGATCTGTTGGCGTACCTGCAAATGAGCAATACAAACATATCGTGCATAAACTTAAACATGATGCAAGTTCCCGTTGGACCATGAATGCTATCTTTGAACGGGTAGGATGACGTCCTAAGACCATGACGTTCTGGGCCATGAAGCATATAATATAAGATTCGCAGGCCATGAAATAATGTTCTTGGGCTATGATAATGGTGCCTCCGAACAATGATGTCTTTGAATAATGATGTGCAAAAGATAAACCGGGGTCCTCAGGCCATGTCATGGCGTTCTCAGGCTATGGAAATGGTGCCTCCAAACAATGATGCCTTTCAAAAAGTTTGCGATATTTCAGCCCATGAACTGCAGGATTTGGCGATGTTTCAGCCGATGTAGAGCATAAATATAAATGGCGATCTTTTAGCCGACATAGGGATTTAAATGAAGTTGGCGATATTTCAACCATGCAGGATTTAAATAAAACTGGCGATCTTTCAGCCGACGTATAGATTTAAATATAAATGGCGATCTTTCAGCCGATATAGAGATTTAAATGAAGTTGGCGATATTTCAGCCATGCGGGATTTTAATAAAACTGGCTATTTTTCAGCCGACGTAAAGATTTAAATATAAATGGCGATCTTTCACCCAATATAGAGATTTAAATAAAGTTGGCGATATTTCAGCCAAGCTAGATTTAAATAAAACTGGCAATCTTTCAGCCGACGTAAAGATTTAAATATAAATGGAGATCTTTCAGCCGATATAGAGATTTAAATGAAGTAGGCGATATTTCAGCCATGCAGGATTTAAATGAAGTTTTAACCATGCAAAGATTAAATGAAGTTGGCGGTCTTTAAGCAGATGTAAATAAGCAGTGGCGATATTTTAACCATGCAGGTGGAGGTAGTGCTTAACCTCAGAAGGCAGAAAGGTAGCCTTATGCAATGCAAGAAATGCAGGATGGAGGTAGTGCTTAACCTCGAAAGGTAGAAACGTAGCCTTATGCAATGCAAGAAATGTAGGATAGAGGTAGTGCTTAACCTAGGAAGGCAGAAAATTAGCCTTATGCAATGCAAGAAATAAAGGTGAGGAGTAACGAAATTTCTTAGCTGAGAGACTACAGCTGATAGTTGATTGCGTCATTATGGCTGCTGGGGATATCGTGTGCGGATAGCACTTGTAAATAGGTGATGATTCTGAGAGTTGTATTCCTTAATAATCGTATCAGATGACTTTATGTCTTGAGGTGCCTGCATTCAAAGAAAAATTGTGAGTTTTGTGAAGGGGGAAGGTTAGTTCGTCTTCCCGTGGACTTCGCTCGTCCTGCCCGGCCCTTGTTTCGGTGATACTGTGCGTATCCTTCGGGTAGCGTTGCTAAACAGAACAATTTTGATAATGGACATGAATGATTTATTAAAATATAACATAAATATACATAATCAAAAATAGTTTTCTTTTAGATGAACCGATGACTGCGACACGGTTCAAGACATTGCAACCTCTCTCATCGGAATTTAGAGGTTCCTCCTCAAAATTCTGCCCCAGTTTACTGGGCTAGGGTTTCTGACGTCTACATGCGGTGAATGGCTGAAAGTTGACTTTTGAATTTTGAGGGTCCTCCTCAAAATTCTGCCCCAGTTTCCAATATTGGGATGAAATTGAATTGTGATCGAACCCCTATGGTTGCCTACGTATCCCCTCTTAAACGGGAATCAGGTCAGGCGTAGTTCAAGTTACATAATGAGATCATAAATGGTTACACATAGTATCGCTTGACTGCATCTGAATTGATTGGCTTTGGATAGACTTCTCCATCCATTTCTGCAAGTATGAGGGCTCCTCCTGTTAGAACCCGGTGAACCATGTATGGTCCCTGCTAGTTGGGATAGAATTTTCCTTTGGCTTCATCCTGGTGCGGAAAGATTTTCTTTAACACCAGCTTGCCTGGTGTGAATTATCTCAGCTTGACTTTTTTATTGAAGGCTCTGGACATTCTATTCTGATACAATTGACCATACTCCATCACCTGCTTACCAATCATCACCATCCCCTACATATCAACCTACCTCACCAAGATATTCCCAACCCGCACCCGTCCACCAAGCCTATAATGCTCAGCCTTCTCACTACCAATCACCTCCCGCCCACCAAAACTTTCCCAGGCCACGCCCTAACTTTGACTGTAGACCTCCCAAGCAATACACCGCTATCGCCGAGCCAATCGACCAGCTATATGAAAGGCTCAGAGTTGCCGGTTACGTCACCCCAATCCCTTCCATAACTCTAGAAAATCCTTCCTAATGGGTCAACCCGAACAATACCTGTGCATACCATTCCGACATGAAAGGGCATACCATTGATGAATGCTGATCTCTGAAGGATAAAAGCCAGGCTCTAATTGACAACAAAATCATCGTGGCGAAGGAGCCTGCTCCTAATGTTCACAACAATCCCTTGCCTGATCATAAGGGTTGAAGTGTGCACATGATCGAGGTAGAAGATGATTGGTACCCCAAAGGGTCAATTGGATTAATTGCCGAAGGTGACGATCCCAAGAAACCAACAGTCACAATGAATCCAATTATAGTGCAGATCCAGCCCTCTGGGGACACTGAAGTAAATATGTTCGTGCCTTTAGAGCTTGAAACACTGTCATCCGCAAAGACCACAGAGCCAATTGAGGTAGAGTTTGGGTCTCCAAAGGCACCTGTACCATTTGAAGTTGATGTGTTACCTCCAAAAATAAGGGTGCCCATTCATGTAGCAATGTCAGCCATAACACCGTTCCATACACAGGCCATTCTTTAGGATTACACTGCCGAGGCAAGAAGGAAGGGGAAAACTAGGTCTGGAGAAGCAATTGCAGCACAGGGTATGACCAGGACCGGCAGGGTTTATACTCCGGAGCATTTAGTTGAATCATGTAAGCATGCCTCTGGATGGCCTATTGGAGCTGGGTCCGATGATCTTTGGTGGAAGATACAGGCAAAAGAATACTCGGTTGTTGATCAACTAAATAAAACACCAGCGCAGATCTCCATCTTAGCTCTACTGTAAAGCTCCAAGGCATATAAGAATGCCCTGATGAAGATACTGAGCGAGGCGTATGTACCCAGCAACATAATTGGAGGAGAGATGGCGAACATGGTAGGACAGATATTGGAGAGTCATAAAATCACTTTCCACGAGGATGAGTTGCCCCTGGAAGGGTTAAGCCACAACAAAGTATTTCACATCACCGTGCAATGTGAAGACTATTTCATCACCAGGACTTTGATTGATGGAGGGTCAAACCTCAATATTTGTCCATTGGTGACACTCAGAACATTGGGAAAGAGTCTACACGAAATCAAGGATGGGGCTATCAATGTCAAAGCTTTCGATGGTTCCCAAAGGTCCACTATTGGGTAGATCAGTTTATGTCTGCAAATGGGACCAACTTGGTTCGATGTCGATTTTCAAGTGATAGACATCCCAGCATCTTATAACTTACTACTGGGATGACCTTGGATTTACGCCGTTGGAGTTGTAGCATCAACCCTGCACCAGGCAGTGAAGTTCGAGTGGAATCACCAAGTGGTGATTATTCATGGTGACGGTAGTAACCCCATATACAGTCGCCAGACCATCCCAGCAATCGGAGGAAGAAAGAAGCTAGGTGGAGAAACCTACCATCACATTGAGCGAGTCAACGCTGTGGACAAGGATAAGTGGTGGGTTAACAAGATAGAAAGTATACTGAATTGGAGCGGGTATGAACCTGGCAAAGGGCTCGGCAAGAGCCTCCAGGAAATCATCAAGCCTATCAAACTGAAGAAGCATGGCACCACCTTCGGGTTAGGGTATGGATATACCTGGCAAGAATTCAGGAACTGGTCGCCACCATGGCGCGATCCTTACTATCCGCTGGAATACCTGATACCCCGCCTAGAGCAGACTTTCCAGCTAGCAGACGTCATATATGGGTCAGAGGAAGATGAAGCATTGGCGACAATGAAGAATCTATTCTTGGAAGAAGACAATATGGACTGTCATGTCATCTTTGAGGAGGAAGGGGAGGAAGGCCCTTCCATACAAGCTGTGAGCCGAGGAGCGCACCTCAACAATTGGTCCATCAGAACCACCAAGGCCCGGAAAGCTTCGGGGTAGCAAGGCTGAATAAAGCACTATGCATTATATCTTTTACTTTTTTGCTAGTTGATTTCCTTTTTCGTATTTTCTTTAAATTTTGAAAAGAGCTCCGATGTTCAAAACAATTTTGGAATTTATCAAAGTATTTCAGTTTCTTATAAATCTCGCTCTTATTATTTTCTTTATCATTTACTTTATTTGCACAGCATTACTATTACTTATCTTGATGAACCGACGAATGTGACGTGCAACGAGATAACGCGACAAATGGATATAGACTCAGAAGAGGATAAAATACCAAAAGAGATTGTCAACTTGGGGGATACAGAGAATGTCAAGGAAACGCGCATCAGTGTTCACCTGTCACTGTCAGAAAAGGAAGAGTACACGGAGTTTTTAAAAGAATATGAGGACATATTTGCCTGGTCGTATGATGATATGACCAGTCTCAATACATCTATTGTAGCTCATTAACTGCCAACAGATCCGACATGTCCGCCGGTAAAGCAGAAGCTCGGGAAGTTCAAACCTTACATGAGTTTGAAAATCAAGGAAGAAGTTACCAAACAAGTCAAAGACAAGGTCCTCAGGGTAGTAGAGTATCAAACATGGTTAGCCAACATTGTGCCAGTGCCGAAGAAGGACGGGAAGGTCAGAGTCTGTGTCGACTACCGGACCTTAACCGGTCCAGTCCAAAAGATGACTTCCCCTTGCCGAACATACACATTCTGATTGGCAACTGCGCTAAGCATGAGCTATAGTCATTTGTTGATTATTTTGCGGGGTATCATCAAATATGGATGGATGAGGAAGGCTGAGAAAATAGCTTTTATTACGCCATGGGGATGTATTGTTACAAGATGATGCCATTTGGGTTAAAGAATGTTGGGGCCACCTACATGAGGGCCATGACTACTATCTTCCATGACATGATACACAAAGAGATCGAGGAGTATATAGACGATGTCATCATCAAATCCAAGAAAGCCACTGGCCACATGGAAGATTTAAGGAAGTTCTTCAACATATTAAGAATGGTACAACTTAGAACTGAATCCTGCCAAATGTGCACTCGGAGTTCCAGCCGAAAAATAGCTCGGGTTCATTGTAAGTCGACGGGGAATAGAACTGGATTCGTCAAAGGTTAAGGCCATTCAAGAATTGCCACCACCAAAGAACAAAAAAGAGGTTATGAGTTTCCTGGGGAGACTCATCTATATCAGCCGGTTCATAGCCCAGTCCATTATCATTTGTGAACCAATCTTTAAGATGTTGAAGAAGGAAGCCGCCACTAAATGGGCTGATGATTGTCAGAAGCCTTTAACAGAATCAAGGAATACCTGTCAACGCCTCCAGTTCGGGTTCCGCCCGAATCGGGTAGACCACTATTGCTCTACCTTGCAGTACTGGATGGGGCATTCAGTTGTGTTTTGGGACAACATAATGAAACGAGGAGAAAGGAGCAAGCCATCTACTATCTTAGCAAGAAGTTCACCCCATATGAGGCCCGGTATTCCCTGCTAGAACACACCTGTTGTGCTCTGACTTGGGTAGCTTAGAAGTTGAGGCATTATTTATGTGCCCATACCACGTATCTCATATCAAGGATGGATTCGCTGAAGTACATCTTTCAGAAGACCATGCTCACGGGCAAGCTAGCCAAATGGCAAATCCTGCTGAGTGAATTTGATATTGTCTACGTAACCCAGAAAGCAATCAAAGGACAGGCACTGGTAGGTCATCTTGCCAAAAATCCCGTGGACAGAGAATACGAGCCTCTAAAGTTGTATTTTCCTGACGAAGAAGTCTCTTTCATAGAAGGAGATATCGCAAAATCCTATGATGGCTGGAGAATGTTGTTCGACGGAGCAGCAAACTTCAAAGGAGTTGGCATAGGAGCAGTTCTACTATTAGAAACAGGTCAGCATTTTCTAGTGTCCGCCAAGCTCAGGTTCCCATGCACCAACAACATGGTCGAGTACGAAGCCTGCATCTTAGGGCTCAAACTGGCCATTGACATGAACGTTTAGGAGTTACTAGTGATCGGGGATTCTGCTTGTTCATACATTAGGTTCGAGAATAATGGGCAACCAAGAACTCCAAAATACTCCCGTATTTGCATCATGTACAGGTGTTGAGGAAAAGGTTTACAAGGACTGAATTCCGACATGTCCCCAAAGTCCAGATTGAGTTTGTCGATGCATTGGCCACTCTATCATCCATGATTCAACATCCAGATAAGAACTTCATTGATCCTATCCCGGTAAAAATCCAAGATCAACCTGCTTACTGTGCTCATGTCGAGGAAGAAGCAGATGGAAAACTGTGGTTTCACGACATTATGAAATATCTGGCAACATGAGAATATCCAGAACTTGCAAACACTACTCAGAAGCGCACACTGCGGAGGCTATCCAATCTTTTCTTTCACAGCAGAGGAATCCTGTATAGGAGGACTCCCGATTTGGGATTACTAAGATGTTTCGAAGCAAAGGAAGCATCCAGGTTGTTGGAGGAGGTTCATGCAGGGACCTGTGGCCAGCACATGAATGGTTTCGTCTTAGCCAAGAAAATACTTCGAGCTGGTTATTTTTGGATAAATATGGAAACAGACTGCATCCAGTATGTTCAAAAATTCCATCGCCGCCAGATTCATGCTGACATGATAAGGGTACCTCCTAAAGAGCTCAATGCAACAAGCTCACCATGGCCGTTCGCCGCTTGGGGAATGGATTTCATCGAACCTATCGAGCCTGCCGCGTCAAACGGGCACAGGTTCATTCTAGTGGCAATTGATTATTTCACCAAATGGGTTGAAGAGTATCACATAAGGCAGTAACCAAAAAGGTTGTGGCAGACTTTGTCTACGACCGTATCATTTGCCGGTTCGGCGTCCTAGAGATAATCATCACTGATAATGGCTCAAATCTCAGCAGTGATCTGTTAAAGGAAATGTGTGAGACGTTCAAGGTTAAACACAAGAATTTTACAGCCTACAGACCTCAGATGAATGGAGCTGTAGAAGCAGCCAATAAGAACATCAAGAAGATATTAAGGAAAATGATAGAGAAACACAAGCAGTGGCACGAAAATCTATCCTTTGCTTTATTGGGATACCGTACCACAGTTCGCACATCAACCGAGGTGACTCCCTATATGTTGGTTTATGGTACCGAGACAGTCATCCCGGCAGAGGTAGAGATTCCCTCCCTGAAGATTATACAGGAAACGGAACTTGAAGATGCAGAATGGGTAAAAAGTCGTTATGAGAAGTTAGCCCTTATAGACGGGAAAAGACTGAAATATAGTTTTCCATGGTCAATTGTTTCAGAATAGAATGTCCAGAGCCTTCAACAAAAGAGTCAAGCCGAGACCATTCACGCCAAGACAGCTGGTGCTAAAAAAAAATTCCCGCATCAAGATGAAGCCAAAGGAAAGTTCTCTCCTAATTGGCAAGGCCTGTACATGGTTCATCGGGTCCAAAAAGGAGGGGCCCTCATACTCGCAGAAATGGATGGGGAAGTCTGGCCAAAACCAATCAATTCAGATGCAGTCAAGCGATACTATGTGTAACCATTTATGATCTCATTATGTAACTTGAACTACGCTTGACCTGATTCCCGTTTAAGAGGGGATACGTAAGCAGCCCTAGGGGTTCGGTCACAATTAAATAAAATTTTCATTTCCCCCCGATATTGGAAACTGGGGCAGAATTTTGAGGAGGACCCTCAAAATTCCGAAGTCAACTTTCAGCCATTCATCGCATGCAGACGTCAGAAACACTAGCCCAGTAAACTAGGGCAGAATTTTGAGGAGGGCCCTCAAAATTCCGATGAGTGAGGTTGCAATGTCTTGAATCGCGTCACAGTCGTCGGTTCATCTAAAAGAAAAATATTTTCGATTATGTATATTTATGTCGTATTTTAATAAATCATGCATGTCCATTATCAAAATTGTTCTATTTAGCAAGCCTACCCCAAGGATACGCACAGTATCACCGAAACAAGCGCAGGGCAGGATGAGTGAAGTCCACGGGATGGCGAACTAACCTTCCCTCTTTACAAAACTCACGATTTTTCTTTGAATGCAGGCACCCAAGACATAAAGTCATCAGATATGATTACATACTCATGCTTTTTCAGGAATACAACTCTCAGAATCATCGCCTATTTACAAGTGCTTATCCACACACGATATCCCCAGCAACCACAATGATGCAATCAGCAATCATCTCTCAGCTAAGAAATTTCGTTAATCCTCACCTTTATTTCTTGCATTGCATAAATCTACTTTTCTGCCTTTCGAGGTTAAGCACTACCTCCATCCTGCATTTCTTGCATTGCATAAGGCTACTTTTCTTCCTTCCGATGTTAAACACTACCTCCATCATGCATTTCTTGCATTGCATAAGGCTACCTTTCTGCCTTCCGAGGTTAAGCACTACCTCCATCCTGCATTTCTTACATTGCATAAGGCTACTTTTCTGCCTTCCGAGGTGAAGCACTACCTCCATCCTGCATTTCTTGCATTACATAAGGCTGCCTTTCTACCTTCCGAGGTTAAGCACTACCTCCATCCTGCATTTCTTGCATTGTATAAGGCTACCTTTCTGCCTTCCGAGGTTAAGCAATACCACCATCCTGCATTTCATGCATTGCATAAGGCTACTTTTCTGCCTTTCGAGGTTAAGCACTACCTCCATCCTGCATTTTCTCTGCATTGCATAAGGCTACCTTTCTGCCTTCCAAGGTTAAGCTCGAGCTCCATCCTGTATTTCCTACATTGCATAAGGCTACCTTTCTGCCTTCCGAGACTAAACACTGTCTCCATCCTACATTTTCTCTACATTGCATAAGGCTACTTTTCTGCCTTTCGAGGTTAAGCTCTTCCTCCACCTGCATGGCTAAAATATCGCCACCTCTTATTTACATCGGCTGAAAGACCGCCAACTTCATTTAATCTTTGCATGGTTAAAACTTTATTTAAATCCTGCATGGCTGCAATATCGCCAACTTCATTTAAATCTCTATATCGGCTGAAAGACGCCATTTATATTTAAATCTTTATGTCAGCTGAATGATCGCCAGTTTTATTTAAATCCTGCAAGGCAGAAATATCGCCAACTTCATTTAAATCTCTATATCGGCTAAAAGATCACCATTTATATTTAAATCTTTACGTCGGCTGAAAGATTGCCAGTTTTATTTTAATCATGCATGGCTGAAATATCACCAACTTTATTTAAATCCCTCTGTCGGCTGAAAGATCGCCATTTATATTTATGCTCTACATCGGATGAAGCATCGCCAAATCCTGCGTTTCATGGGCTAAAATATCGCAAAATTGTCCAAAGGTGTCATTGTTCGGAGGCACCATTTCCATAGCCCGAGAACACTATGCCACGGCCTCAGAACCCCGCTTTATCATTTGCACATCATTATTCAAAGGCATCATGGTTCGGAGGCACCATTATCATAGCCCGAGAACATCATTTCATGGCCTGCGAATCTTTTATTATATGTTTCATGGGCCAGGACGTCATGGTCTGAGGACGTCATCCTACCCGTCCAAAGACAACATTCATGGTCCAACGGGAACTTGCATCACGTTTAAGTTTATGCATGATATGTTTGTATTGCTCATTTGCAGGTACGCCAGCTGGCAACAACCATTACAACAAGAGCGATCTCGCTCCGGTTCCCGTAGCCCATCGGTCCCTGACCATCCCTCCCAACCTAAATATTGCATTCGTCCTTTCCAAAACCTCCATCGACATATTCCGCCGATGTATCCCGAACTACATATGACCTGATTCATGTAAGATTAGGGATATGTAGGCAGCTCGGGAACCAGAGCTCGGTCGAAACCTTTTTCAAAGTCGTTTCTTTCGGTCAAAATTGGCCATCATATCTTTACCCGACAACTCTTTCATCCTTCCCGGGTAAAGAGGGGCAGCTGTTGATACCAAATTTTTTCCTACCTATGTTTATACTCAAAACACTTTCAAAATAGCATGTACATGCATATATAAGTATGCCCAAGAATTTTGACATTTTCCCTAATTTTTAAAGCTTTTAAAATCTATTCCAAACCTATTATTTGTTTTAGCAGTACAAAATACAATAATTATTCCCAAAACTATCATTTTAGTGAGTAATCTATTTCCATCCTCATATTTACACCACAATATAATTAAGGTGATTTTTTGCATATTTTTATAAATTTATTTGATATTTTTTAAGCTAAATTGCATAAAATTACAATTATATCCTATATGACGATTAATAGCGTTTTACAATTATAAAATTATTCTCAGTATTTTTAGATTAACGTTTATATATTATTAAATAATTTAGTGCTTTAAATTTATTTTTAAAATCATCATAACTATCTTAGTTAAATTAAAAAATGAGAAATTGGCTATTTAATACATAGCCCATTACATTTCAATTTTAGCCCAAATCAAACCCCCAATTTCCCAGCCCTATTTTTGATTTAAACCTGACCCAATTCCAAATTACCCGCCCCTGACCCACTCAAATAACCCGCCCGGGTTTTTTGTTTTAATCACAGTTGTTGATCTAACAGATCAACAGCTCACACACACCCTTTCCATTTTTAATCTACCAACACCCCAACCCTAAATTCATTTCCCTTTACCCTCCGCCCTTGAATCCCCCTTCTTCTCCAATCCTCTCTTCAACCTCTCTCAAACCCTAGCCGCCGCCACCCAAACTAACCCTAATCTCTTCGATTCTCACAGGAATCCATGTTTTCTCAGGCCATGAAAACCTCATACCCATCTCCTATTGCTCCTATGTGCCTGGTACTTGAAGGTTTGAGGCTAGACCTCGAAGGTCTCCACTCAGACCTCCGCCGTTTTGAGGTTTCCGGCCATCTCCGGCCTGGCTCCGGCATATCTTAGCCTCCTGAGCTTATTTCCTGCCTTATTCGACTTAGATCGGACCTTTTCCAAGCCTTTCTCATTCTAGGGTTCATTTGAAACCCCAGCTGTTCGAGGTTTTTCTCCGATTCTCTTCAGATCTGTGTGTATTCATGCTCTATTTTTGAGTTTTTAAAACATTTCCCCAACTTTTCTTTAGAAATTTTACTTTCAAAGTCACTTCTTTCCGATTTAGGGTTTCTGAAAATGCTTAAGTGTTTTTCCAACTTTTCTTTTCCTTTTCTTTGTGTATGTTTGTCTCTACTATGTTCTTATGTTCTTCTTTTACCGTGCATGTTCCTCTACTGTGTTTTCTGCACTATGTACTTGTATGCTTTTCACTATGCTCTGCTTCCACTATGATCTCGCCTACTGTATTCTTGTACTGTGTTCATTAAGTGTTCTTACTATTTTTACCTTTTTAAGTTTCCTCCAGAATACCTACTTAAGCATGTTTTCCTCTACTGTTTCTTTTGCTCTCATTATGTTTGGAATTAATTTGCTTACTCTGTTTGCTTTAACCTTTCTACTGTATTTGCTTGTTCGCTCATTTTGTTTTCTTTGCATCTGATTCAAGTCAAAACCCTAGGATTTTGGGGTTTTTGGCAAGTTTGTTCTTGTATGTTTAGACTAGGGCTCTGTTTGAGCCTTAGACACTCTCAAACTCACTTTGGATCCATGTACTGAGTTTGAAACCCTTTGTGTAGGACCTGAATTCTTTTATACTAGACTCTTCTGATTAGCATGACAGTCCCTTTTATATATGTGTTAAAACCTTTCTTCAAAAAGGCTTTCCAACTTATGTTCGAATCAGAATCTTTTTGGGGTTAATTTATTGTTGCTAATTCATTTAAGTAAAATCTTTCTTTGCCTTTTCTTGACTTGGTTCTTTTGAGCAAAGCCTATAAATTTGATTTCATTGGTTGTTAATTGATTCTCTTTCCTTAATTATACAACCGTGTACTGTCAACATCTTTCCCTTAAATAACTATTATGTATTTACCTCTTCTTGCACTACTTTGAAAAGTGTTTAATTAACCTCTTTCCTTATTTACTTTGCCCGTTTGAAATTAGAATCCCTTAATTAAAGAGAAACCTTGTGTGATTGATTTTCAAACTATTTTCTTACCTATTTCTGCTTCTTTTCTGCACTATAAATACATGACTTCCTTCAACAATACACACTATTAAGCATACCAAAAATCACAATCTCTTCTGAGCTTATAGTATTCTTGCTTCTTGACTGCACTTTGGCTTTTACAAGACTACTGCTTCTCTTTACTTGCTTCTTTGCAACTGGTATGTCCTAAAATTAATTTCAGTGTCATTCTAATAGGTTTATTTACAGTTCTTGTATCCACACTACTAGAAATTGAAGCTATGGCAACCATTCTAAAACCGTTGCAATAGATCTGCTCACCGTCCTTATAGGTATATTGGAACGGATGCTTACCCGTTCCAGGTTCATAAACCGTCCCCATAGATAGGGATATTGTAACGGTTTTGGATTGCTACCATGTTCTATCTATAGGAACGGTTTGTTTTCTATTGGGACGGGTATAAACCGTCCTGGCAATCTAATACAACTTATTTTTTAAGGCTATTGCAACGGTTTTCATGACATGTTGCAACGGTTTTCATGATATTAGAACAACTATCAGTACTCTATTGCAACAGATATTATAACATATTGGAATAGTTATTAAGGGTTGCTCTTGTTATTTGCTAGGTTTATTGGAATGGTTATATTCTCTATTGCAACAAATTATAATTTATGATATTTATGGAAGCAAAATGAGAAATAGTTTCCTATTCTATGAAATTGTTTACACCATATCCAATTAGCATTATCCATGTACAAAAACAAAATATGGATACAATATCTGGTGAAACAATTCAAAACTCAAAATAGATGAGTTTGCATATAAAAAGTTCTAAACTAAAATATCCTTAAACATAATAATAATGCCTAACAACAATCAACAACACTCAAGTAAGGTCTTCGTCACTGCTTTCATCCGCAATCACTGCACCTACAAAAGATAATGAGAAATAATTAAATAATATTTTTAGGATAATTGAATCACAAAGTAATTGAATGACCAATTTGATAATAACTCAAAAATTTTCATTCTCTCTAAATTCTTAAATTTTTCGGTAGAGTTTCCTTTGTAAATATGACTATCCCAAAATTTTCAACCTGCTCAAAACATCATTTGCAAATAAAACTATGCATAACCTAAGATCCATACATCAACTATCTATATGTGCCATCCACAATATTATCAACACGGCATGGCCAACTGCACCTAATAACTGCATCCATAATAATATAGCATTATCAAACATACTTTTTATTTATAGGTACTACTGCAGAAACCATACTTGGAGGGTGATGTTCCCTCAAGACAGCAAAAAGTTTTTGAACAATTTTTTAACCAAATCTTCACAGCCGATATCTAACATTATCAAACAAAGCCTCAGTTTTGCAACAATCTATAACAGCCGTACACTCAAAGCATAATAATACAAAAATCATTCTGGAGAAGTTTGCAACAATCTCTAACAGATGAAGCTAGTGCGAACATCTCCAGTTTGCAGCAATCTCTAACAGATGAAGATAGTGCGTACATCTCCAGAATCACACCAGATAAAATATGCACATGAGTCCTAAACTCAGAAAGGCAACTAGCATACAACAATGTAGTTCATCATTCTGGAGAAGTTTGAAAACCGTAATATATATCCCAACATATATAGTTCTTGGCATCAACAAGTATAATTCTAAACCCAATAAGCTAAAAAATAAACAATATTAATACCTCGAATGAGTTGGCCTTCTTTGTTGCTATTAGTAGATGGACGACAGATTGGTTGCAAAGTTGCTCGTTGTGCAGAAGAAGCTTCTCTAGGAGAATTATCACCCAATGCCTCTAGAATAATATTAGCATCAATATCAATTCCTGAACGCTGAAGTCGTGCAAGGACATCTGCAACAACTTCTTGACGGATAGTTGCCTTTTGTTCCTCAATTTTCTCCTCCATCCTTTGAATCTTCTCCTCCATTTTTTGTAGAGAATTTGTAATATTTGAAGAAGATTCAAAACATCCTACCTTCCCTCTCAAAGAAGTTCTTGTAACCTCTCGTCCATACAATCTCAGACGTCCCGGATGTTCAGGCCCCATGACAGATGAAAATGCATCAATGGACTCATTGCCATTTTCATTTTGTTGGGCTTCAATTGCCACCATTTCAGCCTTCAAAGCAAATTCAAACAAATAGAACAAGTAAATAAAAAGTATACTAATAAAAACAAATAATTGATCTCGATATAACATCAGTTAAATATAATTCGCACAATTTTACTAGTTGTATCATCATTCGAGCACTTGTATGATCGCCCAGCTTTCCTTTTTCTTGTAGCTACAAAGACCTCTTTTGCCGATAAAGGATCCGAAGTTTCCTTCTCGTTTTCCTAGTTACATAGTTACATGAAAGTGAGTTAGAATTCGTGGTGATCTACCATGTACTAAACAAGAGCAGAAATTGAGAAATTTTTTGCCATTATTTGCTAGTTACACACCAACTTAGAGAGCACTAAAACAAAACTTCTTTTGCAACAGTATGAGGATTCTTCAACTTTTTCCGGTTCTCAATATTAATTTGGGACATTCTCTGCAAGAAGAAAGAAACATCAAACAACAACTTACAATTCTGAATCAAAATTGGGACATTAATGCAAAAGAATGTGATTGACTGATGCTACTTTTTCCT
Organism: Nicotiana glauca; assembly: GCA_026770625.1. NCBI lineage: Eukaryota > Viridiplantae > Streptophyta > Magnoliopsida > Solanales > Solanaceae > Nicotiana > Nicotiana glauca. The sequence goes on from MU681512.1 coordinate 102,278, forward strand.
TTACAAAAATCACACGTTGACTGATGCTGCTTTTCCCTTCACAAAATCACATGTTCTGCACAAGTTGTAACTTCTTTTCTGCAAATTATCCTAGGTTAAGCATGTGTTGTTTACATCAGTCCATCAAGCCAAGCCACTTTTGGTGGTGTTTTTGTTTTCCACATTGTCCTCTAACCCTATTTGCACCCGTTTCCAACCTGTCCTCTTAGTGGTAAGTTATATAGTCATCTTAGTTCTTAGTAAAAACTAACTTGGCTTTGCAGGCATTATTTGTTTTTTTGGGGCAATTGTAATTTATGGCTATGAACCATCTAAAAGCTGGTGCAATTGTTCCTACTCCTATTGCCACAGTCTGAGTTACAAGAATCAAGGTTGTGGACCACTTGTATTCAGAGTCTCCATTACAAAAGTTGAAGCTCCAATGAAGAAAGTAAGAAGCAAATCAAGTGTTATAGGCCATGGTCCAAATTTCTAGAAAAAAATCGCTAGCATTTTGGCACTTTTTGGGCAGAATCGCCAACATTTCACAAGCATAAGAAATATGAGGGCGATATGCTCTTTGCAGAAAACATAGATTACACTAGTAGCTAATTGTATACCAATGTTCACAGATTACATAGATTACATATTTTCAGTTTAAGTGCTCTATATTTTGATAGATTACATAAATATGTGTGGATACATAGCTAGGCCTAAAACAGATATGGAATTGCTTAAGACCATAACTTTTCAGCATATAAGTCGACAACCATACGACAACACAACAATTACAGACCAGTGTTTCGGCGCTTTTTGGGCAGAATTTTTCTGGAAAAAAATCGCCAGCATTTCGGCGCTTTTTGGGCAGAATAGCCAGCATTTCACAAGCATAAGAAACATGAGGGTGATATGTTCTTTGCAGAAAACATAGATTACACTAGTAGCTAATTTTATACCAATGTTCACAGATTACACAGATTACATATTTTCAATTTCAGTGCTCTATATTTTCATAGATTACATAAATATGTGTGGATACATAGCTAGGCCTAAAACTGATATGGAATTGCTTAAGACCTACATGCACTTGCATGCCCTTTCTTTGTATCTTGCTGCGACTATGAACGATTGCCCCCGTACCCCATTCCCCTATGTGTGCTGAGTTAAGGTATGGCCTAGCAGCATCCAAATTGCTGTCCAGAGCTAAACCTGACCTTCAACAAGGTCCTACCTTCCCAATTCTAAGGCTGACAGGCTGGTCAGGGGTGTGCCAGCATCCCAGTTGCTGGGCATGACCACCAGCCTGCCTTGGCCTCCCCCTAAATCCCTTTTATTGCACTTACACTTGCTCCTAGTCTCTAAGTTCTGCCCCCCTCCTATGAGCCTTGCCTTGGGACCTTAAATTCCCTCTAAACTTGGACATTTGAGGGCTAACCCTTCCACACTGCACTATGACCCTGTATTGGTATTTGGGGTGTAAGCATTGCCTGGAACTCTTGAAGTTCCTTGGAACTTCGATACATCCCAAATAAGATAAAGGCTTTGAAAAATCTGGTCCTTGGATGTTGGTTTATTTCATATGTCAGACTAGGGGTCTGAATTAGACTCTATTGGTTGGAGTTGTAATTTCTGATGTAATTTGTTCAGTTATTTTCTGGATTCCTTCAAATTTGTAATAATTTGTAAAATTTTCGGGGTATATAGTATAATGGGGGACGGACTCTCATGCTATGCATATGGGGTTGATATCATGTCTATAAATTCAGTACTGCATGTAGATATCCTGCCTATAAGTTGTTCATTTGCATTAGATATCATGTCTATAAGTTCCGTACTGCATGTAGATATCCTGCCTATAAGATGTTCATTTGCATTAGATATCATGCCTATAAGTCGATTACTGCATATAAACAGCATGCCTGTAAATCTATTCATTACTGCATATAAACAACATGCCTATAAATCCATTCAGTACTGCATGTAGATATCCTGCCTATAAGTTGTTCATTTGCATTAGATATCATGTCTATAAGTTCCATACTGCATATAGATATCCTGCCTATAAGTTGTTCATTTGCATTAGAAATCATGTTCATAAGTTTCTGCGCTTTTGCATGCACACCTTAGGAAAAGCGTTTATAGGTTAAAAAAATAATAAATGAACGTTAGGTCCCATGCCTATAGTATCCCTGCACTCTTACAAACGTCCTAAATCAATCACGCATAGAAAACCATGCCTATAGGGATAACTAAACGAATCTGAATAATCTAGCTCGTTTGCAAGTTTAAAATCAGTAGTAAAATGTCGTTTAAATTTGTAGATTTTGTTGCCTCTTAAATCATTAACCTTTCTTTAAAATCAGCCTGCCTTTCGCGATGTTAGATACCATGATTATAAGCATCACCTAGGCAAACATATAGGCGATTAACCAATTACACCAGTCTTTAATAATTACAACCAGCAGGCAAGCCTAATTTGGACTTCTTATTTGAAAATATGTGATTTATCAACCACCCTTCCCGCATTAAATTTAATTAAAGACTTAACCAGTGTTTGCAAGTCGTGCTAAATAATTTGTTTCTTTAACTGAGGAGGCTTCTTTGAGCCCTTAATTGCTACTAGCTCCTCTTTAACTGCTTATGTGTTTTGATTGTCGCATTAGATTTGTGAGCACGTGATTTTTACCCTAAGCAAATTATTCCAAAAGTTTCAAATAAAATAATTTTACAATTTTTAGAAATTTTGTTGCATTTTTGTATTAATTAGTTGCATAATAACTCGTATTAAAAATACAAAAATATGCATATGCATTAGAATTTTTAATTTTTACATTTTTAGTATTAATGCATTTTTGAAAAAACAAATTAAATAAAAATAAAAAAATAGCATTTTATTGTTTTAATTCAAAATTACTACAAAAATAGTTATTAAATAATTTTTAGACTTTAATTAGCATAATTGTTAGTTTAATCTCAATTTTATAAAATCAAGAAAATACCATATATATATATATATATATACACACAAAATATATTGGGCCAAAACACCCCAAAACCCAAAACAAATTAAAAAATACCCAACAATATACTAGCCCAATTAAGCTGGCCCAACCCACGCCTAAATACCCGACCCAACCCACCACTTTGATAATATCGGAAGCTTCTCTTAGATAGAGACACGGAAATACCGTGTCTCTATGGTTCGAATGGAAGCTGAAGCCTCAAGGGCTATTTGAAGCTGGGAAGACGATGAGATTTGAG
>MU681516.1:9473-22737 GCA_026770625.1 Nicotiana glauca
ATATTTTTTGTGGCATTAACGTCTAAAACAACACTTTCATTTTGATATAATTCTGTAACTACATGTGTTTGATAACGAGACATAAAGAGAAATTTGTATTCCCGAACTTATATACATTATCCTAGTCTCATAGTTACAGTATTCTTCCTTATCGAGACTTTATATTCTGTTTAGTATTGTCTTATTCCAGTCAAGAGAGTAGATGGTCTACATACACACACAAAAAATATTACAATACACACACACATACACAAAATATTACAGTTATTTTACCACCATCAAGCTATAATTAGTGGGTAGGCACATATTGTGTAGTATTGCAGTATTTTCACCACCATAGAGCTATAATCGGTAGACAGACCCCTATTAGCCAACCCCTGATCAGAGGTAAGTTATCTACCGAGTCTACTATGTCCGAGTGCCTATTAGCAAGCCTAGAATGGCCGAGATACCAAGCCTAGTACGGCCGAGCGCCTATGAGCGCACCTACTATGGTAGAGCAGTTACACATACCGAGCCTTATAGGTCCAGACAACTATTTTACTTACTACATTGAGAGAACTGAGTCAGTATCATCAGGTAAGAATATCTTCAGGCCATCTTTGACTCCTAGTTACTTTTAATTATTATATTTCTAGTTGAGTCTCAACTTTCAATTATTCTATTGTCTTATATACTAAGTACATTATTTCGTACTGACATTCCTTCTGCCGGGGACGCTACATTTCATGCCTACAGGTCCTGATAGACAGTTGGGTAGACCTTCCAAGTAGACAGAGTCAAACATCAGCTTGGGTGGCAAGCTCCACTTCCTTGGAGTTACCAGATCTAGATCTTAGAGTCCATTTTATATATACAGGTTTGATGGGTAGGTCGAGGCTCTATCCTGACCATGATACAGTTCTATTATCTCTAGGGGATTATAGACGAGTCTTGTGTATTTTGTATATCAGTATTGTGTCTTGCCAGCCCTCCATACATGTTTAATTTTGTATTGTTGGTTGTAGACATTCATGATAGCCTCATCGGCCTGCACAGTTATGTATATTAGCTTTTGGGTGTGTTTACCCATCGGATGAGAGGCATTATTTTTTAGATGATTTGGAATATGTCCTTGTCGGCCTTGATTGGTATTTTCAGCTTGCAAGTAGGCCTCGTCGGCCTATACCCATCCATAGTTCACAGTTACAATGTGGTACAATCGAACCGAGTATGACACCGGGTACTGGCCACGCCTCCCCAAGTTCGGGGCATGAAAAACTTGGTATCAAAGAAGTTCTATCCTATGGAGTCTACAAGTCGTGTCTAGTAGAGCCTTATTTATAGATGTGTTGTGCACCGCATTATATAACACAAGAAGCTACAAGGCATTTAAGAGTTTCTTACCCTTCTTTCAAGTCCAAATCGTGCTATAGAACTGAGTCATAAGAGTTTGACTCATGACTTATGTTTGCTAACGATACAAAGATATTTTCAATTAAAACGATTACAACTAGCTAGAGGGTTAATGCAACAACAGGTAAGGGCACTAATAGAGAGAGAGCTCTTGACGACGTGGCCCTGTTTGAGTCCCTATCAGATCATGCATACCAGATGTGCAAATTTCCAGCTTAAGACCTTAAGATGGTAATATCAAACACACCCCACGAATAGCAGGCCATTAGAGTATTAGAAGGTAAAAGTATAAGTTACCACAGGTAATAGAAGCATGGTGAAAAAGGGTACGAGGTAGCTAGTTAGTGAAGATTATTAGTATTTACAATTTAGGCAGATAAATATAAGCAATTTGAGTTATATTCAACAGTAATAGAGGTATGTACAATTGGCCACACCTATCCCAGTTATGCCTTATGGGATCTAACAGATATAGTTTAAGAGAAGGACGGGATATCAGGATCCAGCTGGGGTTACAGTAACCCAAAATAATGGATGGATAGTTAGCGTTAGCTAGTATTTCTGAAGGATATTGCAAGGTGGTAATAGTTCTCTTTGTGAGACACCAAATAGTGCACTTTAGAATAGTATAGTTAGATATGAATACTAGAATGTTCTAAAATTTCAAAAGATAGGCACTGGAATCCTAGAAGGTATAAATATTTACCTTAGTATGGCTCCATCCCTAGTAAAGAGAGAATGTTAAGCGACTCGAAGAGCCGTGGATGGAGTAAGGGGAGCTAAAAGTGAAAGAATATTTTGTTGAAGTTCTCACAATAAAGTGATAAACAAAAATACTACCAGGAGAATAAGAAGAGAGTAAATGAAGTATTATGAGTAAGGTGTGATAAATGGGTGATAACGGTAAATCAAAATATGATAGGATGACAGAGTCTATAGTCAAGTGAAGGAAAAAACAATAGGTGATAGGCCTTTAGAAAATAAAAGAATATAAGCCATAAAGTTATCCTTACTTCGAGAAATGAGTTGGTGATTCCAATGTGATTACCAGAAGGCTAAGTTAGACCCCTGGAGTAATAAAAATCAGCATGGGCTAGTAAGCAAGATAAAATTAGGGACAAGAGGATTTGATAGTAGTCAACATCGTGAGAATTTCAAAGATCGTGTTTTTTCAATTATAGAATGAAAAACATAAGAATAACCTTTAAAGGTCATTAGGACGATGCTTCACTAAAAGCATGCACTATGAGCAGATTTAAGCTTAAGGGACTAATAGCCTGTTTTGCCAAGCTGCAAAAATCAACTTTGGTGAGAATCAATTTGTGTTTGATTAATTTATTTGAAGTATCCAAGCTTTAAAAATTACTTCTAAGTGTATTTTTCTCAAAGTGCTTTTGGAGAGAAGCTACCTTTTCTGCTTCTCCAAAACTGATACTACTTCTATTCAAAAGTACTTTTTTCCCTCTAAAAGCTTGGCCAAACACTTTAACTTTGGAAAAAAGGCACTTTATTTTTTGAAAAAACGTGTTTTTGGCTTGGAGAAGCTTGGCCAAACAGGCTATAAGTGTGCCAGTTACACTAGGTGTCACCCTCGTACGTAAGAAATTCAATTATCCCTAGTACAGAAGGGTGACCGCAAGGCGAGTAAGGGTCATTGAATATGTGAAAAGACACCAAAGATGAAGATGTAAAAATTCTATAGGTAAATCTTCATAGCATTAAATGTTAGTACTGCCCTAAAAGGGGAAAGATGGCGTGATAGATATTAAATATGAGTTATGTGGTTCAAGTAACTATGGAATAGTAAAGAAAGAATGTGGAAGTAAGGCAAAAGTAATGAGATTGCATTTATTCAGATCCTATAGATATATTACGACTCCAGAACATTGTGCATGCATGACGCCGAGGAGAGGCAGTAAGGGTTCCTAGCCAGGATTTATTGATAAATAAGTGTGAATAGACACTTGATACATAAAGAGTCAGTGCGAGAATTAAGTTAAGACAAAGGAAATAACACAAGAGAGATTACACAAAATATAGATATGAGAACAGACCAACAAGTAGTTAGTAGTTGATTCAGGAAGAGCCTAGTTATGGCTAGACAAGAGGATACAGATAAATTAACAGATCGTGCAAGATAACATAGTGAACCCCAACATTTGGCACATATACGAGATCATAATACTTGAAAAATTTCAGATAGGAGTTAGGTTAGTTAAAGGTACCGTATAAGTATTATAAAAATAAAAGAGAGTGCCACTGGGGAGATAGTCAAAATTTTAGTTCAGAAGCAACCCTACGAGCAAAAGGGCGCAGAGGTAAGTAACTAAGCAAAATTAAAAGCAAGTAAGAACATAAAAAATTATTTTGGGTATACGATATAATAAGCTCTCAGCTTTACAAAAGTCAGAGGGTCTCTCCTAAGTACTACAATGAAAGACTAGCTGAGAAAATAAAAAAGAAGGCTTCAACCTGAGCATGGTGACCTAAAGAAGAATGATCTTGTAACAACCATCTCACTACAACATTGTATGCACTCCATAAGAAAGTGGAACCTATCGTGGCCAATTAACGAGTAGTAAAAGAAAATCAAAAGTGATATTTGAGATCATATAAGTCACAGGAAATTCCAGTGTTTGTGGGCACTAAGATAAGCCAAGTATTCATACAGCAGGTGGCAGAATGACTAGGAAAAGTAATTGCTTGTATTTAAAGATAACTAAGAAGGCAAGAAAGGAATCATTCGATCTACGACCCAGAGTTAGTTACGTTATGACCACACTTAAGATTTTAGAGTATTATCCATGCAGCGTATATGTTGACATTCATACGGTTATAGGAGACTTCGGTTTAGGTTAAAAGAAAGGATTGAGTCCATGTCACAAACAAAGGCTTGAATTGTTAGAAAATTATAACATGAATGTTACATAGCATCCAAAAAAGCTAATGCAATAGCTAATACCCTGAGCCACAGATTGGAACACAGTTTAAGCCAACATAAAGGCTGAGAGATAAGAAGAAGCTCGAGAGTTACAATAGTTAAGTAAAGCAAGAGTCTGATTATTAGACCTAGATGATTATATAGATCGTGACTCAGAACATTGCAGAATCACCATTAATAGAAGAGGTACAAGAGAGATAGTACAATGGTCATATTCTATAATAACTCTATGATAAAGCCAGATGGAAGAGTACCGATTAAGAAGTTGGTATGAAGCTCCCACCGGATTGTGTATGCACTAGAGTTGCATGTATTATAGTAGAGCTTTAAGGTATGGGTGGACGTGAATTCCACCTACGTGGAAGGGAGGTTATGAAAGCGACAAAAGATACAATGCAAGAGAGCTAATAGTTTCCGTAAGTTATAAAAAGCTCAGTATAGCCTGAATGAAGTTAGAGGAGTTTAAGACTAGGGGCATTTAGAAAAGATGGAATCCTTCCCTAATAGTCCAGTGAGAGTGTAATTATGATAAATGATAAGAGAATGACAGTTATGCCTTGGATTACATAATGATTTAAAGAAAAAGGATTTCAAGAATTGCACGAGATTAGAATACCCCATAAGATGAACCACGTTAGGATGCCATGAAATACAGTTGTTGAAATAGAATATCATCCCTAGGTGGATCAGAATATTCACTTCAGATGTTCCCCGATGAGACGTGAGACCTAGTGACAATGCGTTTCGTAAGAGGTTTCAAGTAATCAAGGGTATTATACATCAAAATTAAGTGAATCAACAATAGATAATAAAAGTTACAAAGTATGAGATGAGATAAGGCTGCCATTCTTAAGATGAACAGTAATAAGGAAGCATTAAAGGACTTAGATTTATACATAGAGGATAAGAAGTGAGAGATTAACCTGGAGTGGGGTAGCAGACCTCAGTAAAAAAACAAAGTAAGCGTTATGATATAGTATGAAAGACCTATATGAAGTATTGAGGCTATGAAACAAAATATAGCGATAATTATAAGTTCGACAAAGTAACAAGCGAAGAACTTCAGTACACCTATAGATGCCCAGAGGGCCAACTTGTTATAGTTAAGTATATGTTCACAAAGTGAGGCCTATAGATTGGATAAAAGCTTGAGGAAAAATGAGAGAAGAGTCACATTGGGGCAAATATAAGGACAAAGTCATACAGGCTGCATGACAGAAGGTAGCAACAATTACGATATTAGAAGAATTTCGACCACAAGTCGTAGTGTGAGAAAGAGGCCTAACAGGGGGAAATGCCGTGGCCTTTGGATATATTTACACAACAATTGCCTAGATGGAAATGGAGCAATTAAAGTATTCAAAAAATCTATAAGTTATGAGACTGATAAGCTCATCAAAAAATATTCGAGGGCAAATGTTCCAAAGGGGGGAATGATGTTACACCCCATGTTTTTGTACGTAAGAGTACGTCGTAAGTCCATTGATGCAATTTTAAAAATGAGACCATCTTTTAAATTATATAATATAAGTTAATCATGTTACCTTGGAGGTTATAGATATTTAAGGTCATAAATAACAAGTACCAAGATGGTTGGCATGCTTAGAAGGTTTTGTCGAAAGTCGGCAAGTTGGGAATGTTATAACATGTACTTTTGGGGTGAGACTAGGGTGATTAACATGATAAAGAGGTTATTTTAGTCGTATGATAGTCGTTTGTTATGTTTTAGGGTCAAGCGAGTTGTGGAACAAAAGTTGGCGAAGATCATCACAAGTTACATTCGTAAATGTGTTAAAAATTAGGTCAAATGTAGCTGAGCATTTCCCCCAATACACTTACATTTACGAGGTGATACACCCACTAGATTGAATATCTATGAGTCTAGTTTCCAACTCATTAAACCGTTTGTCAATACAACATCATAGTAGAGAAATATTTGTACTTTTACGAGACTGTGCGAATTGCATAGGTGACAAGTAAGTGTGTCACCTACTTGCTTAAATGAAAGAACCTAATATGTCCTAAAGGAGAGTTGGGGACATCCAAAGAGACCTTTTAAGGGCTGATTTACTTCATATATTCCACTCATTATATAGCAAAAAATCAGAGATAAACCCCTACAAACTTCTCCCCAAACAATTCAACACAAAATCCTAAATGATTTTCTCTTCTTTTCAAATTCTAGTTGGAGAAAAACTTAAGGGTTGAGAACCAAGTTAGGATATGAGATATTCACCAAATAAGGTAAGTATTATGCCCTATTTCATTCGATTTTTCTACTGGAAAGGTAGAGAACTTCATTCTATAATTGTAAGAACACGCCGAATGGTGATCGAAAGCCGTGAGTTCGAGTTATTCAACTTGTAATGGACTATTTATGGGTTATTTTATGTTGTTTTTGGGTTGTATGTTTTGCTATTGTTTTATGGATTTTTGGAGGAGAAAGGGTGTGGATAAACAACACATAATGGCGGGGTGGTGGGCTAATCGTTCGTCGTAATATTTTCGGATTGTTTGACACTACTATGGTTGTCGTTTTGTGTTTGAAGTGTTTGGGGCGTGTTGGGCTATTTTGTGGTATTTTATTATGGATATAATGTTGGAAAATGATGTATATATATGATGTCCCTTCTGTCGGGGATGCTGCATTTCATACCTGCAGGTCTTGATAGACAGTTGGATAGACCTTCCAGTAGGCAGAGTCAAACATCATCTTGGGTGGTACGCTCCACTTCCTCGGAGTAACTAGGTCTAGACATTGAAGTCCATTTTATATATAAAGGTTTGATGGGTAGGTGGAGGTCCTTTCCCGACCATGATACAATTTTGTTATCTCTTGAGGTATGTAGACGAGTCGTGTGTACTTTATGTATTAGTATTGTGGCCTTGTCAACCTTGTGTACATGTTCATTTTTTTATTGCTGGTTGTAGACATTCATGGCAGCCTCGCCAGCATACACAATTATATATATGAGCTTTTGAGTGTGCTTACCCCTCGGATGAGAGAGACGTTATTTTTAAATGATTCAGAATATGGACTCATCGGCCTTAATTGGAATTGTCAGCTTACAAGTAGGACTCGTCGGCCTAAGTTGAGGCCCACCCCTCCAAAGTTCATAGTTACAAAGTGGTACGCTCGGGCTGAGTATGGCACCGGTTGCCGGTCACGCCTCCCCAGGTTTGGGGCATGACAATGTCATGACCCTAATTTTCCTTCATAGTATGCCGTGATGGTACCTAGTCTCTACGACTAAGTAAGCCTAACATTCAATAATAGGTTGACAAAAATAATTAATAGAAATACTAAAACTAATAAGTCATAAAATCTCCCAAAACAGAATGTTAACAAATACTTTTCCAAAACTGGTGGAACTAGGTCATAAAGCTCTATAGAGTAAAACTAGAACGTATACTACATCACTGCCTGAATGAAAATACAACAGGAAGTAAAGATAAAGGAAGGTGACTCCGAGGCCTGCGGACGCCGAGCAGGCATAACTTGAAGTCTTCGTAAAACAGCTAATAAACTATCACTAACGTCCGGCACGAGCAGATATACCTGGATATGCATGAAAATATGTGTAGAAGCGTAGTATGAGTACAACATAATGGTACCTAGTAAGTATCAAGCCTAACCTTGGAAGAGTAGTGACGAGGCTAGGTCAAGACACCTACTAGGATATAAATAAACAATATGAAGAACAATAAATAATGGAAGGCGAATAAATAACTGATACGAAACAAGTTAATAGCATGAACTAATACCATAATTTTAAGCATGAAAATAATATAAAGGAAGCAATTACAGATAACCACAATGAGAATATACGGACAACGACCGATAGAACAAGGAAGAACAAAACAACAAGAAGTGTTCCCATCAAAACTCTTTGCAACATGAGATAAACAACAAGAATCACGATGAGGTATCACCTCGTGTACATTAAGAATCACAACTGAGGTACCGCCTCATGTATATATCAAGAATCATAACCGAGGTACCACCTCATATTAACAATTCTCAATCTCAATCACAATCTTTCCATATACTGCCGCGTGAGCCTTATATTTAAATAGTTTTGAAAACATTTTTTTTCCGAAATAGCTACACCTACTTTAGCTCATCTTATGATACCACATGGCTTCACATAATTCCCTTGCAAGCAACATTAACATAAGTCCCACCTTATGCCGCCGCATGCACATTAATTCCTAGCCTTATACCGCCGCATGCACGTCAATATCACATCACAATAACAACTCATACCACCAGTGCCCATATGTCACAACCTGCCGACAATCAATAATATCAATGTTTCCACAACAAGATCCCATGGCTCCACCACAACGGGTACAAGAATATCAAAAATAACAATGAATGTAAAATTCTCAACAAGAAAGATATCTCAATAATTAATAACTTCGCCTCATCTTGGTACGACTTTCACAACTTCAACAACAATAACTCAACAATGAGAATGATAATGTGTAACCATGAAACTAAATACAAATAACTCACAATGGAAGGGATAACACGACTTCCAATAAGAATAATAGCAATAAAAGAGATAACTAGTAACAATGACTTCAAATAATGATAATCAACAATGAAAGAAACAACATGTAACAATAAAGAGGCAACAAGTTCAACTAAAGCATGAGAGAAATTTATCAAGTAGGATATAGAACAAGTATTAAAGAAGTCATTTAAGGCATGTAAGGATAGATTAACACAAGTAAGAATAGATTGACTATGAGAATTTAGAATATGATTTAATATTTCAATTAAATCATGGAAAGAGTCTAAGTAGCCTAAACCGGTCAAATACTACATACAATCCATGTAACCACTCGTCACCTTGCGTACACAGCTTTCACATAGCACAAATGAATCCATCAGTACCAATCCTAAGGGGGTAGTTCCCCCACACAAAGTTAGGCAAGATACTTATCTCAACTTGGCCAATTCAACTTTCGAAAATAGCTTTACCCATAAAATTCACGTCCACACGACTCAAATCTATCCAAAATCGACTTAGTATCATCAAACAATGCAAGGGAAATCAATTACAATAAAGTAATCCTTGCTCTTTACACTTTGCCCAAAAAGTCATCAACCAGGGGCCCGTCCAGTCAAAAATTGGGTCCAATGGTAGATTCCGACAACCCATGTTCTCACGAGTTTATAATGTGATTAGTTTCAACTTTCAAATTCGAGTCCAAATCGAGTCTCAAAACTCAAATTCTTATTTTTCAAAAACTTGACAAAGTTTCACAAATTTTCACCTTGATTCACATGATTTTGAAGTTAAAATCTAAGATATATTGATGGAATATGATTGAAAATAGCTTAGAATTATTACCCAAAGTTTTTAGATGAAAATCCCCTCTCTGAATTTCCTCCTACCAAGTCTAGGGTTCTAAAATGAGAGAATATGAGATGGAATCCCAACTTCTAGCCCTTTTGATCAACTGTTGATTTCGCAATTGCAACATGGGTTTGAAATTACAAAGTATTACTTGAAAATGAAACCACTGTTAGTCCTATGCGGAGGTCGCAATTGCGACTCTAGTTTTGGATTTGCGAAGCCCGTGTCCAAGGCAAATGCAACTGTTTTGTCGCAAATGCGAAATATCCCTCTACCTGAACTTCTTCGCAACTACGAGCCAGGTATCTCAATTGCGATATCTGACGACCCTCTGCTAAGCTTGCAATTGCGAACCTGGTATTCACAAATGCGATACCTGAAGCATCAACACACCAGATTTTGTAATTTCAGTTCAAACCTTCTAAAACATGCCTGAAACTCATCTGAGCCCTCAAGGATCCAAACCAAACATCCACACAAGTCTAAAAAGATCACACAAACTCTCTTGCATGATCAAAACACAAAATAACATCTAAAACTACGAATCAAATACTAAAACGCATGAATTTCAATGTAAAGTTCAAGAATATCTAGAATTACAACTAAATGTCTGAATCTTATCAAACCAACTCCAAATGATACCAAATTTTGCAGACAAGTTCTAAATAGCATAATGGACCTATTCTAAGTTTCAAAATCAAATTCTGAGCTCAATAGCTAAAATTTAAACTACAGTCAAATTTTCAACTTTAAATTACCAAATTTCGGCAAAACAACACAAATCAACCTACAGACTTTCGAATTTAATTCGAGGTAGACGCCCAAGTCCAAATCATGATACGAAGCTATCGGAGCCATTAAAATACCGTTCTGGGATTGTTTTCACAAAAGTCAAAGTTTGGTCAACATTTCTACTTTAAGCTTCTAAGTCAAAAATCAAAGGGACCAAATCAACCCGAAAGATTTTCGAAACGAAACTAATCGACCTAGCAAGTGATAAAATTATAAACACACATGTGTGAAGCATAAAAATTCACAAAATGACCAGTCGGGTCATTTTCTCCCCCTCTTAAAGTAAACGTTTGTCATCGAATGTGCATAAGGACATACCTGAAGTGATGAATATATAAGGATAACGACTCCGCATGTCATGCTCAATATTCCACGTCGCATCTGCAACGAATGACCCCTCCATTAAACCTTCACTGAAGTAATGTTCTTTGATCTCAACTTTCGGACCTGTCTATCCAAGATAGCCAGCGATTCCTCAATATAAGTCAAATCCTCGTCCAATTGGATTGCGCTGAAGTCTAAAACATAAGACGGATCACCATAATACTTTCGGAGCATAGAAACATGCAATATCGAATGAACCACAAATAGTAGGTGGCAATGCAAGTTTGTCGGCCACCTCACCAATCCTCTCAATGATTGTAAAAGGTCTGATATACCTAGGGCTCAACTTTCTCTTCTTCTCGAACCTCATCACACCCTTCATGGGTGAAACCTGGAGCAAGACTCACTCTCTAACCATGAATGCAACATTACGAACCTTCTGATATGCATAACTCTTCTGTATTGATTGGGCTGTACGAAGACGATCCTAGATCAACTTGACCTTCTCCAAGGCATCTTGAACCAAATCGGTGCCTAATAACTTAGCCTCTCCCGACTCAAACCAACCAACTAAGTAATACCACATAAGGCCTCATAAGAAGCCATCAAAATACTCGATTAGTAGTTGTTGTAGGAAAATCCCGCAAGTGGAAAGAACTAATCCTAAGAACCCTTGAAATCCATAACACAGGCATGAAGCATATCCTCCAATATCTGAATGGTACGCTCAGACTGTCCGTCCATCTGGGGGTGAAATGATATACTCAACTCGACTGGTGTGCCTAACTCAAACTGTATAGTTTTCTAGAAATGCAATGTGAACTACGTACCCCGTTGAGAGATGATAGATACTAGCACGCCATGAAGTCGGACAATCTCGCGGATATAGATCTGAGCCAGCTGCTTTGAAGAATAGGTAGTCACTACCGGAATGAAATGAGCCAACTTGGTCAACCTTTCCACAATCACCCATACCGTGCCAAATTTCTTCTAGTCCGTGGGAGCCTAACAACGAAGTCCATGGTAACACGCTCCCATTTCCACTCGGGAATCTCAAGTATCTGAAGCAAACCTCTTGGCCTTTGATGTTCATACTTCACTTGCTGATAATTTAGACACCGAGCTACATACTCCACTATGTCCTTCTTCATTTTCCTCCACCAATAGTTCTGTCTCAAGTCCTGATACCTCTTAGCGGCACCCAGATGAATGAAGTACCACGAACTATGAGCCTCCTAAAGAATCAACTTACGCAACCCATCCACACCGTCATCTCTGAAAGAAACCTCTTTGGCATCGCCGTGCTGAACTATGTCATTAAAGACAAACAAATGGGGGTCGTCATACTGATGCTCTTTGATACAATCGTATAGAGAAAACCTAGAAACCATGCAAGAAAGAACTGGATTGGGATCCAAAAAATCTAATCTAACAAACTGGTTGGTCAAGGCCTGAACATCTATAGCTAGTTGCCTCTCTACTGCCAATAGATATGCTAAAATGCGCAAACTTACCACTTTTCAACTAAGGGCATCTGTCACCACATGATATAGAATGATGATATCATAGACCTTAAGCAACTCTAACCATCCCCGCTACCACAAGTTTGGATCTTTTTCTATTTGAACAGATGTTATAGATGTCGCACCCCGTTTTCTCACGAAAGCGGGCTTCGACGTGTGACAATTATTTTAAAGGAGGCATTAAAAGAGAAAAGTCTCCACCTAACAATTTTTAAGGTGCATTAAGGCACCTATTTGCAAATAACTCTATTTTGGCTAGTCCGTGTAACCAAAGATCAGGTAAGGGCTCAAATTAGCTCGAATAGAAGGTGTTAGGCATTCTTCGAGGTCTACAACTATGGGTCCTAGCCAAATTTTATACTATGCGAATTAGGTAATTAATCTAGGTGATCAAATAAGCAAGGAAATGTATAGAAGTTGAAGATGCTATTATAACATATAAGAATAAATGATTAGTAAAAATTTTAAAGATTACAAGGGTACAACTGCCTTGGTCTATGTTAAATGACGAAGTGTGAATAATGAGTATATAAAGCAAAAAGGGGGTCCAATATTTTTTAGCCTAAAGGATCACCCCGTGCAACATACATAATACTTTGCAATTCCCTTAAAGTAGGGGTTACTCATATTATTCAGCGGGCACAGGCTATCATCTCCTACTACCCGATTACTATGTTAAAGTTATTACTTGAAGGTGCTGTAATTCAATTCTAGTTCGCATCCTATATGTGCTGTCACACCTCTTTTTTATGGTGCTTACACCCCGGCAAAAGGGATATAAACACAAAGAGTTTTTTCAATCAAAGGACAATTGAAACGGGATTCTTTTATTAAAAGATTCAGAGTCGCCACTTGGGAGATTTATGGTGTCCCAAGTCACCGGTTTGAATCCCGAATCAAGGAAAGGGTTTGACTCTGTA
>MU681522.1:2835-70673 GCA_026770625.1 Nicotiana glauca
GCAAAATGAAATTCTTATTTTCTCTAACAGTTAATAGCTTGATAGAATTAAGCCCCATACTGGGGCAGAAAGTTTTCTTTATTTTTTGTAATAAGCAGGCGCCCACCTGAAGAACAAGGGAATACTTTTAAAGTTTTGCAAGCAGGCGCCCACCTAAAGAACAAGGGAATACATGTTTATATTTGAAGCAAGTTGCAAGCAAGAAGTCTTCTAGGAGAATGGAAGATGCAATGGAAGAACAAGAATCAATTAGAAGATATAGATAGGATTTTGTAAAAAATAGAGCATAGTTTAGCTTATTTTCTTTTTACCACGGTGTAATAAGGTGATCGGCAGGCAGCAATAACAAGCAATAGCATTAGAGTCACAGCTCTCTGGTAGTTTCAACTACCAAACATTCCAGAACTACACTGACCTGATTCCTGTTTAGCCCAGGATATGTAGGCAATCTTTGAAGCCGGATGCGGTCAAAACGTTCAAAAATGCTTCACACGGAATATGCGAATGGACAAAAATCCCTCATTACTGCTCACTTGTCTTTGCACTGAAACTTTGCGTGTTCCCGAGCAAAGAGGGGCAGCTGTGAGCACGTAATTTTTACCCTAAGCAAATTATTCCAAAAGTTGCAAATTAAATAATTTTACAATTTTTAGAAATTTTGTTGCATTTTTGTCGTATTAATTAGTTGCATAATAACTCATGTTAAAAATACAAAATATGCATTTAGGATTTTATTTCATTCTTAGTATTAATTAGGTAGCAATTTGTTTTAAAGCAAAATTAAAGAAAATGACAAAAATGGTCTTTGCATTTTTTTTTTTTTGATTTTTAAATAATTTCTTAAAATTTAAAAATAATAGACGAAATACAAAGTACAAATAAAGATACATACAATACAAAAGGAAGGTGAAAATACAATAATTAAAATAGACAAAGAGAAATATAATGCAGATTTAGGCTCAAAATACCCTCAGCCGTCCAAGCTCAAATGGATCCAAACAACCCAGGCCAAGAAGATATCTACCCGAGCCCAACCCTTACCTTGTCTCTATCATCTCTATTAGACACGCGAGTTCCGTGTCTCTATCATCTCTATTAGATAATAAAGACACGCGAGTTCCGTGTCTCTATCATCTCTATTAGATAATAGAGACACGCGAGTTCCGTGTCTCTATCATCTCTATTAGATAATAAAGACACGCGAGTTCCGTGTCTCTATCATCTATATTAGATAATAGAGACACGCGAGTTCCGTGTCTCTATCATCTCTATTAGATAATAAAGACACGCGAGTTCCGTGTCTCTATCATCTCTATTAGATAATAGAGACACGCGAATTCCGTGTCTCTGCCATTTCCGATCGGATTCAGTTGATAATCAAATATACTTTCCAATTTGGGTTAATTGAACTGCTGAGTTCACTACAAGAGTAAAATGTATTGGTATTTGATAATTTTAAACATCAAAATCCCTGTATAACACCTGCCCAGGCTCAAAGGGACCAAACCCGGTCTGCCCCAGGCTATGCCAAAACGACATCGTTTAAAGGTTAATAGATCTGGACCATTGAAGGCTTTGATCAAACGGCTAGGAATGATGGCCATCACTTAAATAGGACGGTGTCGTTGTTCTCATATCCTTAAGGGTTTTAAATATACCAAAGCGTTACATCTTTTTCATTTTTATACCCTTCGTCTTCACTTGAAAACCCTAGCCGCCCTAGGTTTCTCTCAAACACCCGCCAGAAACCTACCGGCGGGGAACACTACCAGTTCCGATCAAACTACCATGAAAACCATATGACCTCCTCTTTCACCCCATCACCTTAACTCCAACAAAAAAAACCTTTCATTCTTCTCGAATCTTGAAAAATAGGTCGCCGGAACCCTAGCCGGCGACCACCACTTTTGAATCAGCTTCCACCAATAACACCCTAGAACCACCCTGAACCCCTCTTTCACCCTATCCAACTATCTTCCTTCGAATCTAAGCCTAACCCTTCGAATATTAAAAAATATTTCGCCGGAACCCTATTCCAGCGGATACCCCAAAACCAAAAACCACCCAATCGAACCTCAGCCTTAAAAAATGAGTCTTTCACAACAAATAAGACTCCAAGAGTCTGTTTGGGAAGACCAACAGTCAAGAAAGGCTCAAGGCCTCCGGACAACCATAAAATCAAGAACCAGAAAGAAAAATGAAGAAAAATGAAGAAAAAGAAGGAAAATCAAGAACCAGAAAGAAAAATAAAAAAAAAAAAGGAAAAGAAAGAAAGAAAAGAAAAAGAAAACCAATAGAAAAAGCTAAGTAACCCCAAACCCTATTTTCTCAACTATGCTGTTTGTTCTTCATTATTTGCTAGCCTGAATCTATTGCATGCTCAAGGTTTTTCTGTTTATACATGAAATCGACTGAATGTTCTCTTTTTCTGATTAAAGTCACTAGTTAAATCGCATGCTTTGTAGTCGATTAAGGTTCTTGCTTGATAGATCTAATTTTCGATTGAATGTTCTGATTAATTGGATTCAACCATTATCAAATTGTTCCTCTGAGTCTTGATTAATCAAAATGTTTAGTCGTATTAGGGTTATATTTGCAAAAACTGCTTAATGTTGGCTATCATTGCAATACTATTTTGACTCCTGACTCTTCTGAATTTCTGAGTAATTAGTCGTATTAGGGCTATGTTTGTAAAAAAAAACTGATTAATGTTGGCTATCATTGCAATACAGTTTTTGACTTTTGACTTATATGGATCCTTGATTAAGTAAAAGGCTATTTGTGGCTATGTTTGCAAAGTGGTTATTTTTGAAAAAGGGTTACTTAGTTCTGAATTGGCTATAATATAAAGTCTAAGCATTGGGGTTATTTGTTAAATACTACTCTGATTTTTGACTGCTCAAGGCCCTAACAGACCTAAGGGCAGGTCGGGTAAGAACTGATAACTATAAAGGGTAAATAGGGAATGGGAATTGGTATTATTGAGAACAATATAGAAGTAATAAGGGTATAAGGGACAATTGAGCCTGGTTTTACTGTAAATAGATGGTTAATAAAGGGTAAGCTAGGCATAGTTAAAAGGTAGATAAGTAATAATCCTTAGCAAGTGAGGGCAGCTAAGTCATTTTTGCTCAATAGAATAGTAAAGAATAATCTGGAACCTTCTAGCAGGGGTTCAAGTGCATGTTTATTAAAAAAACCTATACTTAATTGAAATAATTGAAAAAGAGTGGGGGTGGGAAATATGAATAATTAATTCAAATTTCCCTCCTAATTCACTCTATAAATAGGCTGTTTCAGGCCTAAGTTAGAGGTTCAGAAATTTAGGGGTTTAGAAAAATTAAGGTGGAGAAATTGAGGAGTTCGAAAAAGGTTCAGAAGGTTTTACACTGAAACATTGTTACTGCTACATTGTTGCTTGTTCGAGTGATATTTTTGATTTCTGTTCGCTATTCTTCACTGGTTTGGTTGAATCCACTGGTCTTCTACTCTGAAATCGAGCCTGTTGCTGTGTTAATTTGCATTCATTGCTGTTGATATTTGGATTGCTGCCTATCGCTGATCTTCTTCTTCTTCTTCTTCTACATCCTAGAACTCATTGATTTTTATATCGATTTGATCAGGTACACTACTATATCTCCAGGATGTAACTGAAGTTCTTTGAAGAAATGAAATGCGTATTAGTTTCCATTTGTACTTGTATTTCAATTTTGTTGTAGCTGTAGAATTCTTAGAACCTACATGTAATTTGTTAGGAAAATTATATGTATATTTTGGACTGTAGATTTTTGAACTGCTGAATTAGATTAAAAAATAGGTAATGTAGGTATTCATGTAGAGGTTATACAAAGTAGAACAGTGATAATAATATGGATAAGAAAATTGGTTAAAGTTTAGTTTGATCTTTTCTAGATCTTCGTTTATTGTTAATTCAGAAATGTAATACAAAAATAATTGAAATGCCTCTGTAGTTTAAATTCTGTATCAACGATTATAAACTCGAAAAGTATGAAGTAGTCAGATTTAAGTTTTGTTTATAGCACTGAATTGTTTAAGCTTGATTAGTTATGAACTCACTTTAAAATTCAATAGCATGGTATGAATCAGGAATAAATATGAATGAAATCCAGGACTTAATTTGAATAGGTTTATTATAGATTCAGTTTAATGTTTCCAGTCGAACAAAAAATGATAATTAGTTCCTGCTTGGCTTTAAATGTGAGGGATTTGGGTTTAACTATGAAAACAGGCCCTGAAACGGCATCTATGCCTGTAAACCGAAACAAAAGTGAATGCTGGGTTTTAGGAGCCCAGTTGCATTTGGCTGTGAATTATTAAACCAGTTTGAAGTCCAGGCCCAGCAATAAAATATGGCCTGGACTCTTATACACAACAATATGAAATTAATTTGCTAACAATTATATTAGGATGAAAAACCAAAAATAGAGAATGTAGTATACTTTAAGGTAAACCTTAATAAAAACGGAGATGAGCCTCGCAAAAATCATAAATACTTAATTGCGAGACCTTCCATAAATACCAAATGGAAAATGTAGAAATCGGAAAGACCGTTTAACGAATTTCACGGTCTATCCAAAAGTTAACGAAACATAGATACTCTAGGCATGATTTGTAATAATTATACATTCCTAGTACGGGTGCACATTTATGTGACCCAAATCCAAATCTCGGCGAAGTTGAAATGTACTAAAGTCACAGGCGTACTGGTGCGGTGTGACTCGAAATACATTTTCGCGACGTCGCAATTCTTATAAAAATGACAAAGTGGAATATTAATAAGACATAAAAGCGATACATATGAAGAAATTAGATAAAAACAAAGGCAACAGTTGAGCGACCGTGCTAGAACCACGGAATTCGGGAGTGCCTAACACCTTCTCCCGGGTTAATAGAATTCCTTATCCGGATTTCTGATTGGCGGACTGTAACAGAGTCATAATTTCCTCGGTTCGGGATTAAACCGATGACTTGGGACACCATTATTTTCCCAAGTGGCGACTCTAAAATTTAATAAATAAATCCCATTCCGACTGTCCTTTAAGTGGAAAAACTCCTTCCCTTTTGGTTATTATATCCCATTCTCGGGGTGTAGTAAAACCAAAAACAGGCATTGTGCGAAAGCATATATGATGAGGTAAAAAAAAAGGAGGTGTGACAGTAATGATATCAATGGCTCCTTAGAGTCTATATTATTTTTGACAGAGGTCCTCGAGATCGGGTACCATCTCGAGGCTTCTAATGATATCAATGGCTCCTTAGATCCTATTTTATTCTTGACAGAGGTCCTCGAGATCGGGTACCATCTCAAGGCTTGTGATGATATCAACAGCTCCTTAAAGCCTATCTTCTTTTTGATAAAGGTCCTCGAGATTGGGTACCATCTCGAGGCTTGTAATGATATCAATGGCTCCTTAGAGCCTATCTTCTTTTTATAAAGGTCCTCGAGATCGGGTACAATCTTGAGGCTTGTAATGATATCAATGGCTCCTTAGAGCCTATCTTGTAATGATATCACCTTAGAGCCTATCTTCTTCTTGATAGAGGTCCTCGAGATCGAGTACCATCTCGAGGCATTTTGATACGGGGGTTTTTGATCCTCAAAATGTCATAGGGCAGCATTAATTGTATGACATGGTTATGAAACGACCAAGGCGATCCCGCCAGTGCATCTTCCTAAAGTGATAATGGCTTAGTCAGTATTTTTAATTGGCTTTTGAGGCAGGCGGGCAGTCACCGCTTTCTCTCTCTATATATATATATAGGTTTGTCTTCCCTCCTTTGAGGATCCTGCTATTTTGAGTAGCTATCCTCCTTTATAAATTTCTTCTTTCCCGCATTTCACTATTTTAACTTTGAATCCCTCACTCAAATTACCACTCCAATTCTCTGATTTTACCATAGTTATGGATGCTATACAAGAGTCGGTTTGTCAAGGAGGAGGAAGTTCTTCCACGGGACATTTTACTTCTAAGGGGACTTTTCGTTAGAAAAACCTCCCGATGTATGCCTCGAAGTTTATTTTATTAATAGGAGAGGGGCACCTTGAGTCAGTGAGAAAAGATAGTAGATAAGGGAAAAGGTAGTATTGAAGGTAAATTCTCCAGAATAGAGCATCATGGATCATGCCGAGGGTTTTTGAACGTGTACACGTACCCCTTTACGATGGGTCCCCTTGATAGGGTTGTACTTGACTTCTGTCGAAAGTATCGGGCTACCTTGGCACAGGTTCATCCGTCATTTTGGAGGATAGTGTTGATGATGAGATTTTTATGGAGGAAGTCGGGCTTGAGTTCACTCTTAGTCATCTCAGCATGTTGTACCGGCCTTTTCACCACCGAGGCATGCTAACCCTTCGATGCCGATCAACCAGGACCTTCGTTGTCGATGAAGAAGAAGAAAGGAATTGTGGATGGATGAGTCGACTCATCCGAGTACGAACTTTTGACATTATCCCCACTGAGTTTCAGCCATTTCTCGAGGAATGGAATTTTACACGTAGTGCACTTGTGCCTTTGTTGTATTTTTATGGTGGAGGCGGGCTCCGTAAATACGCCTTTCTTTCCCTTTCTGCTGTGATTCCATGGATGCAATACGAGGTCCCTGATCTGATGGATTGGGCTTGGAATTTGGTGACCCGTCCGACTTATTACGATCGTAAGTGGTGAGATTTTTCTAAGGGTAGATGGGAGGCAAAACACCACGGTACATGTTACGTGATTTGCTCCTTTTTTGTAAGGCACTTTTCTTTTTATGCGTACTAACTCTGTCATTGTAGGCATTGGGGAGTTATTTAAGGCGAGATCATGCCCTCTCAGAGAAGGAAAATGATCGTCAGTTTTGGGGCCGATGAACAATAATAATAAGCAGAGAAGGCCTTCATACAGTGACGGTGATTATTTCAATACGATCCCCACCTGGGGGCTCATAGAGGATGTATTAGCTGAGCTTGCAGTGCCCGAGACCTTGGTTTTTATAGAAATGATCCCTCCTCCGCTGTCGTCTTCTTTTCTCATCAAAGGTACCTCAAGGAACGTGGATTCTCTACCACAGACTTCTTCTCCTTTGAGTATGTTCGAAGCCGGGGGCCGCACATATCGAATGACTGTATCCCAACCAGTAGCGATTCTACTAGGGTTGATGGAGTTAGACTAGAAAATGTGCGCTCGACTTTTTAGGAAGCTCAACGGCTCTACTCTATGGTGAGCTTTGGCCGATCGTATTGGTCTTATAATTTTTTTCAATTTTTACTCTCTTATCGAGTTTCTCCTTCATAGGCTTTTAACAAGCTCAAGTCTGAGCTGCTTTGTCGTGACATCAGGCTACAAAAAGTCATGGATGGGGAGAAATCCCTTAGGTTTCTTTGTGACAAAAGGGAAGATGAGTTGGCACACTTGCGGTATGAGGTGAGTCGAAGTTTGAACTACGAAAGCTACCTCGAGGAGCATGTAATTTTTATTTCAAGGGAGTGTGTGTTTCTTCTTCTATCTTCTGAGGCTAATGTTTCATTTACTTCAGTTACAGAAAAAGACGGAGGACCTAGAACACCTATGGAGCGATATTGGTCAAGCCAAGTGTGAGTGTGATGAGCTTAAGGCTCGGGTGGACACCTAGGTTCTAGCTAAGAAGCATTCTTTAGCCAAGGCTTCCGCCTTTGAAGTACAACTTTGCAACGCTCATGAGAACAGCTTGGTCCAAACGGACATGATTACAAGGCTCGAGTCTGAGCTTCTGAAGATGAGGGCCGAAGTTGTTGATGCTCGGGCTAAAGTCGAAGAGATCCGAACTAAGGCTGATAAGAAAGTGTCGTCTATTTAAAGGACATTGTCGATGTTTATGTTGAGCTGAGGGGGGCTCTCGACTGGGAAAGTAAGAGAAAAGAGCATGTTAGGTGCAAATCTCAGAGGGAAGCCCTTGAGGAGGTCCATGCCAGGGGCTTCGATCTCTCGGAAGAGATAAAGCAGGCGAAAGCGGATGAATATGATGCTAAGTTCCTTTTGTCTGATGCTGAAGATAGTGAGAAAGAGTTCGATGGACCATAGTCCCAGATGGGGATGTAGATCAGGCCTTTCTTTTTGTGAGTAGTATTTTTAAAGATCATTGTAAATGGAGCTTTGTACTTTTTTCACATATATGTATAAAAGGAAGCCTTTGCAGTTTCATTTTTGATGCACTTCCCTTTTCTTTGATGTTTATCAGTCGTTAGCCAGATGACTGATCTTTAAAAGTACCCTTAGTTTTATGATACGGCCCTAGGGCTCGCTGGGCTGGCCCATAGGCTCTTATGCATTTGGTCAGTAAGACCTTTTAGTATAAGCCGATGTTTAAGCTCTTATGTTTTTGCTCTTATGCATGTTCAGTTAACTGTTTCGGGTTCAATCTCCGAGTCGAGTTTTGACTCAAAGTTTTGAATTTAAAGCTTGTCCTTAGGCTCTTATGCGTTTGGTTGGTACGACATTTTATATTGGCTGGCGGTAGTGGCTCTTATGCATTAGGTCGGTATGACCTTTTATATGGGATTGAGGCAGTGGTTCTTATGCATTGGGCTAGTATGACCTCTAATACGCTTTATTTTTCCCTCTTTAAGGACTTTTTGAAATTGTATTTGTGTGACTCTTCAAGGGTTCGATAAAAACCTCAATTGTGAGTCATTATATGGTGATGATCCAGCACCTCAAGAGGTTTTACTCAGTGTCTTGAATGTAGTTTGGAGCTAACATGGTCGAAGCTCTTTTGCCTATGTTGAGGGTAGGCTATTTAACCGGTTCTTTTTGAAGTACTTTCGAAGTAATTGAAGGCCTGTGATTTTATTACGACGGTCGGGCGTCCCCAAGTTGAATTAGTTTGGCTGGTACAGCCTTGTGATCGTAGTCATTGTGTTTGGCCAGAGCGTTTTAGTCCCCGAGTGAAGTAGTTTCGACATCTATATCGAGGGTATTCCTTTTTAAGGGTCTTACAAGATCGAATATATAGCCTTAACTTTAAGGTTGGATAATGCCTTCTTGTAAGGTCTTATAATTTTTACATCCTTTGAGATCTTGCAGTTTTGATTACTTGGTACAAGTATGGTTCATGCCTCGCTTGAGGTCTTACATTTTTTTGTTTCTTGGTACAAGTGTGGTTCTTGCCTCGCTTGAGGTCTTATAGATTTGATGTTGCCTTATGAACATTTTATGCGCTCGAGGTTGCCCGCATGGGGCCTTATAGCCTCGGGTTTTTGACAAATCGATAAGGATGGCAGTTGGAAGCAGCCCCCGAGTCATCGAATGTTTCTTGGCTCTGGATCCATTCTTTATAAACTTGGTATTGCCTCATTGAGAGCTTACGAGTTCGGAGTTTCTGACCTGGAGGTCATGTGGCCTTGAATTTTCAACACCAGTCCCCGAGTGTTTGGGACGTTTTTTGCTTTTGGAGCTATTTTTTTAACCTTAATGTTGCCTCATTGAGGGCTTGAAAGTTTGAAGCTTCCTCCTCGGAGGTCATACGACTTCGAGTTTTCGACATCAGTCCCCGAGTGTTGGGGAAATTTTATCTCTGGAGCCGTTTTGTAAAAAATACCGAGATACTTTGAAACACGAAATGCTTTGATGGAGGGGAAAGTATTCTTTGATTACTTGCTACAAGTATACACGTTTATGCTGTCAAGGGCTCAGTTATTCTATACGGACATGGTTCGTTCGACCATTTGATCCAGTACATCATTTTCCTATTGAGACCCCGTTCATCAAATCTTGGCTTCTCTGAGGAGGTGATCTTTCGGGGGGATACCCCCCAGTATTCAAGGTTGATTGAAGAGAATCCTTGAGTACTTGTTGAGACTTCCTTAGGTAGCATATAGATGTTGCCTCGTTAAAAATGTTCCAGGTAAAACCTTTCTTAGGATAAAAACCTAGTCAAAGGAAAAGAGTGCAACACACGCTTTTAGAACCTAAGGCCTTCAGGTTGGAAAGCGCTTCAGTTGTTTCGATCGGATATCTGCACATAAGTTAGTGTAAAATGTAACTACAAGGGGAGATGATCGTACCTTAGTGTTGACAGTGCTTCGAGCCTTGATATGATTCAATCGTTTGTTATGAGGATGCGGTACGGTCCTTTGCTTTGTTTAGTCAGGCGTAGCTAAGAATGTAGCTTGTTATTGCTATTTTTACTATTTGCTTATCCTTTGGATCCTTTGACGGTGGAGGTATTGATTCTGGTGCAACATCGTGCACCACAAATATCTTTTTTGCTGCATGTTATTCCCCGTAGATGGTTTCTATCCCGTCCTTTGTCGGAAATGTCATTATTTGATGGAGGTTGGATGGTACTGCTCTCAAGCAGTGTATCCATGGCCTCGAGAGAAATCTGTTGTACCTTATGTCTCCTTTGATAACATAGAATTTGGCATTTTGGGTAGTGCCAGCCATGTGGACGGGGAGGGTGATTTCCCCTTTCGTCGTTTTGCTCGCCATGTTGAACTCGCTAAGGACTCGAGAGGCGGGCACAATTGGGTCAATCAGTCCGAGTTGCTCTACCACCCTCGACCTAATAATATTGGCTGAGCTACCTGGATCCACAAGTACACGTTTAGTTTGAAATGTATTCACAAGAAAAGATATTACCAATGTGTCATTGTAAGGATGAGACAAGGTTTTGATGTCCTCGTCGCTGAATGTGAGAGCGTTCTCAGGTATGTAACCTCGAGTTTGCTTTTCTCTAGTGATGGATATTTTGTTCTTATGACCATGGGTTCTTGTGGAGCATCGATGCCTCCTAAGATCATGTGGATGATATGTTGTGGCTCATCAGTTTCATTTTTCATGGCTGACGCTCTTTCCCAGAACTGATTTTTGGATTGGTCATTAAGGAATTTTTAGAGGTGACCTTTGTTAAGTAGTCGGGCTCATTTTTCCCGTAGTTGTCGACAATCATCGGTCATGTGACCGTGTGTGATGTGAAATTCACACACTAAGTTATGGTTATTTTGCGAAGGATCTGATTATACAGGCCTTGGCCACGTGGTGTCTCTAATTTTACTGATGGCGAATACGATGTCTGAAATGTCGACATTGAAGTCGTATTCCGACAAGCATGGTGCCTTCGTTGGCCATGTGTGCCTATCCAATCTGGATATACTAATGGGTCCCCGATAATTCTAGCCTCGGTGCATCCTTCATTCATTGCGGGGTATGTCGCATATTGGGGCATTTCTTCTATCTTCAGTGTATGGTTGGTATCATTCTTTGTTTGTCATTGGCTCATGTGCCACAAGCTTTATAGGATATAACAAGCCCGAGAGGGCTCCTAGTTGGTCGTCTTCGACCCTTATCTTTGATTGGTATCAGTTGTGGACGTCCGACCAAGTCACGGTAGGATACTCGACTAAGTTTTGCTTCAGCTACTTCGAAGCTACCGAGCTTCGCTCGTTCAAACCTTAAGCGAAAGCCTGCACTTCCCAGTTGTCAAAGACTGGTGGTAGTTCCATTCGTTCCATTTAAAAGCGATATACGAACTCTCGCAGCATCTCGTTCTCCCTTTGCTTGATTTTGAAGACGTCAGATTACCTTGTAGCTTTCTTGATGCCATCGGCATGTGCCTTTTTGAAAGAATCTACCAGCATGGCAAATGAATCTATAGGATTAGGAGCTAGGTTGTTATACCACATCATGGCCCCTTTCGAGAGTGTTTCCCCGAACATCTTCAGCAGGACGGATTTGATCTCATCGTCCCTCAGGTCGTTACCCTTTACCGCATAAGTATAAGCAGTGACTTGCTCGTCGGGGTCCGAGGTTTTGTTGTACTTTGGAAGGTCGGGCATTTTGAACTTCTTCGGAATGAGTTTTGGAGCAGCATCCTGCGGGAACAACTTTTCTACAAACTTTTTCGAATCAACACCCTTCAGGACCGGGGGTGCGCCTGGAATTTTATTGACCCTAGTATTTTTGGTCTCTACCTTTTTATCGTTAGCTTATATCTTCTTCCTGCCCCAATCGATCCTCTTTGTGATATCCTTGGGCATTTTTATGATGGCGGGGTTGGCTGCCGAGTCGTTATTACTCGATCTTTTCAGTACCTGCTCGGCTTGGGGAGCCATTTTCGGTGCTACTGTGTTGAGAGTTTTCTAGTGACTTTGCAGCAAGCAATCGCCAGCTGTTGTGCCTGTAATATTTCAAAAATAACGTGAAGGCTAA
This sequence comes from Nicotiana glauca, assembly GCA_026770625.1. NCBI lineage: Eukaryota > Viridiplantae > Streptophyta > Magnoliopsida > Solanales > Solanaceae > Nicotiana > Nicotiana glauca. The sequence continues at coordinate 15,024 of MU681522.1, forward strand.
CCTCCTGTTCTTCCCTAGCTGGGGTTTTTTGAGCTTCTTGTTGGTCTCCTTGGAAAATGCTCCAATTAGTATGGGAGCTTATATCGATGTGTTGGGCATCGCGTGAGACCACATCTACGGGGATTGGCTCTAGCACGTCTCCAGGATTTAGTGTGGTGCACCAATACCTAGAACAGCTACACCATTCTCTCCATGGTTCTCAACAGCGTTGTTTTCATATACATTCACTGGGTTAGACATTTTGACCTAAAATCAAAGATTCTTGGATAAGAAAAGGCGTGAATGATAACTTGCGTTATGTAGTAAACCAATAATAAAACAATCACTATTATTTTTAGCCCCATGGTGGGCGCCAAACTATTTACCTTGAAAATGGTAATTACAATTAGATTTGATTTTGTGGTTCTAAAAATATGTGATCTATTTGTATGTTATTTATTAGGCTATAGATGCTAAGTGAAAGACTAAAAAATAGGATAATAGCTTGAAAGCGGCGTGATAACCAAACCGAATGGTGGGAAATTGGGGGCCTCAAGCTTCCGTATTCGGGGCCTCGAGATCGAGTCTGATGCCCTGCCGATGGAAGTCGATAAAGGATTAACAATTATGATAGCCTTGATGGATGCCTTTTATGACCAATAATGAGCAATAAATGAAGAACAATAAATAGAACACTATAAATATAAGCAATAAATGTAAGTACTGAAATCAAGAGATTATGTTAAGTTAGAGAGCAGAGAGAATGTTCTTATATATTCAATATTGCACATCAGATGTCCTACAAAATGACAAGGGACCCCTTTATATGAAGGGGGAATCTCAACATAGTACAAATGCATTTATTACAAAGATACATGGTTAGTACAACTATTCAATGCCACGGTACGGGCATAAACTAGCCAACTAGACTAGGTCAGATTTAGTCACATGCCTTGGGAACTTGTCACTTTTTCACCATAACTATCGATCTGCACTACCCCAAGGTCGGATGTCGATAACCCCTCGGGCGAATCTCGACCATACACTCAAGCCTTTGGAAATGTGCTTATGAAGTGTCGTAATGACCGAAAATTAGACCATCAGTTTTTATCGTATACAAGACTCCTTCCCACTGCCAAACATCGATGAAATGATTGATGCGACAGCCGGGCACGAGTTAATAAGTTTCCTTGATGCTTATTCCAGGTACAACCAATTTAAGATAAACCAAGAGGAACGTAAAAAGACTTTGTTCATAACAAGGCACATATTACTATAATGTGATGCCCTTCGGGTTGAAGAACACCTGAGCCATTTATCAGCGACTCGTGAACAAGATGTTTGAAAAACAAATAGGAAAAAATATGGAAGTTTATATAGACAATATGCTCGTTAAGTCTTTGAATGCAGGTGATCACCTTAAGCATCTGCCAGAAACTTTTGACATCCTAAAGAAGCATAACATGAATCTTAACCCCGAGAAATGAGTGTTCGGGGTCAGCTTCGGCAAGTTCTAGGAATTTTGATTTTTCAAAGGGGGATTGAGGTAAACCTCGATAAGATAAAGGCCATCGAAGGCATCTTAGACCAACTATCAAGCATGAAAGAGGTCCAAGTCTCACGAGGAGATTGGCAACTTTAAGCAGGTTTATTTCCCGATCATCGAAAACATGTCACTATTTATTCGCACTGCTAAAACAAATAACTTCGTATGGACCCTGGAGTGCCAGCATGCTTTAAGAGATTTGAAAAAGTACTTGTCAAGCCCTATGCTACTTTTTAAACCAAAGGAAGGTAAAACACTATTAGTCTACCTTGCAGTATCGAAAATTGTGGTAAGTGCAGTTTTAGTCCGTGAGAACAAAGGTATGCAATCTCCCATTTATTATGTTAGTAAAATTTTAACGAGAGCAGAAACTCGCTACCCGCATTTGGAGAAACTAGCACTAACTCTCTTAGTCGCCACTCGGAAGTTGAGGCCCTATTTCCCATATCACCCAATAGCTATGGTGACCACTTTTCCTCTACGAAACATCCTCCACAAATGTGAACTCTCGGGTAGGTTGGAAAAATGGTCCATCAAAATAAGTGAGTTCGACATAGAATATAAACCAAGGACTACGATTAAGTCACAAGTCTTGGCTGGCTTTGTGGCCGATTTCAGTCTGGGATTGCTGCCTCTAGCAACTACAGAGGCAGTAATGGTGTCGGAATCGACATCGAGGTTTTGGACCTTATTTATGGATGGATTTTCCAATGTATGGGCTTGGAATAGTATTAATCATGCCTTTGGGGGAAACCCTAAGGCAGGCCATCAGAACGATCCCTTTAACTAACAATGAAGCAAAGTACGAGGCTTTGATTGCATAGCTCAAACTGGCCTGGGGACTAGATTCTGAGGTCATTGAAATCAAATACGACTCACATCTGGTGGTAAATCTGGTCTACTGGATCTTTAAAACTAAAAAAAGAACGCATGGAACATTATGTGATAAAAGTCCAGGCTCTGTTTGCTCGATTTTGGGAGTGGTCGATTACTCATATCCTGAGGGAAGAAAGTGCAGTTATAGACACATTGGCTAACCTGTTTCATCAACAAAAATAAAGGAATTGGAGTTCAGGATGAAAGTACAACCGATGAACTCAGTCCTAGATTCGGTTAGCTACTATGAGGTAAATACGGCTAATTTGGTATGGGAATGGAGGAATAAAATCATTGATTATCTCAAGCACGAGAAGCTGTCCAAAGACTCCAAGGAGTCACGGGCGCTGCACGCCAAAGCAGCACGGTATTTCTTTTAAAGGGGCCAACTGTATAAAAAAATTTTCCAAGGCCCACTGACCCAGTGCTTGGGGGAATCTAAAGCTAAATCCATTATGTGAGAAGTTCATGAAGGAATATGCGGCAACCATTTAGGCACATATATCTTAGTGCTAAAACTGGTCAAGGCAGGATATTATTGGTCCCGGATGGAGCAAGACGCCAAAGCCTTCTTACAAAAATATTATAAGTGCCAACGTGACACACCATTGGTAAATTAACCAGCAAAAACATTACATTCGGTTTTGTCCCCATGGTCATTAATGAAATGGGGTATGGACATCGTTGGACCACTGTTGCTGGCTTCCGGTAAGGTAAGATTTCTTTTGATTTTAACTGACTATTTTTCTAAGTGGGTGGAAATAGGTCCTTATCAGAAGATCGGCAAGTGCGAAGTTGTGGATTTCCTGTGGGAAAACATAATTTGCAGGTTCGGAATACCGAAAAAGATAGTATGCGATAATGTGCCACAATTTATTGGCGCAAAAATCACAAAGTTCCTAGAAGATTTGAAAATAAAGAGGATCACATCTTCAACCTGCCATCCGAGCGCAAATGATCAAGCAGAGTCAACAAACAAAGTGATTATACAAAATCTCAATAAAAGGTTGGAAGTGGCTAAGGTAAATGGCCCAAGGAATTGCCCGGAGTCTTATGGAAGTACCGAACAAATGGCCAAATCAAGTACAGGAATAAACTCCTATTTTACCTTATGTGCGGGGAAGAAGCATTAATCCCGGTGGAAGTAGGGGAAACCACCTTGAGATATTTTCAAGTAGATGAAGAGTCAAACAATGTAGCAATGTTGATCAACTTAGAGCTACTGATGAGTGCAGGGACTTGGTGTATGTAAGAACGGAAGCCAAAAGGCAGAGAATGTAACAATATTATAATCGAAGAACCAACCTCCATTATTTCAACGCATGAGACTTGGTCCTAAGAGAAGTAACTCAAAACACCTGGGAGCTCAATGCAGGGAAGCTAGGTCCAACATGGGAAGGACCCTACCATATTTCAACTCTCACCAGGAATGGTTCGTATGAATTGGAAAATCAAAATGGAGAAAAGTTGCACAACAATTGGAATGTGGCGCACCTCAAAAGATATTATTGCTGATAAACATCACTTGAACTGAAAGTATGTGTTGTACTCTTTTTCCCTTCGTCTAGCTTTTGTCCCAATTGGGGCTTTTCTGGCATAGTTTTTAACGAGGCATAAACAAAAAGCATACTATAAAGAAAGCTTCAACAGCAGTATCAAGACCTTTTATAGCAAGGCACGAAAGTAAAGAGACACTCCGGAACGGTTAGATAGTCTTTGGCTCTATAGAAAAATTCCCACCAGGAAATAAAGTTTGTTATAGGATAAATTTTATCCGACCATTCACATGAGCAAACCATTAAAGTATTGTTAGATAGTCTTTTGCTCGATAGCATAAAGTATTTAGGGGAAGTGAAATTTGTTAGCGAGCATAAGATTTGTGACGACCCAATGGGTCATCACCGGATTTCTCCCTTATTTCGCGCTTTTGAGGCCTTTAAAACTTCACTTATAGTTGCCTCGATTTGTGTGCGTAATCCGGGCACGTAACCGGAAAGCTTTTATGTTGAAATATGTGAAATATATGAAAAATTTGAAGAATTTTGATATTAATATGATTAAAGTTGACTTCGGTCAACATTTTTGGTAAACGGACCCGGTCCCGTAATTTGACGGTCCCAAAAGGTCCGTAGAAAAATATGGGACTCGGGCATGTGCCCGAAGTCAAAATCCGAGGTCTAGAACCCGAGTAAAAGAATTTTTTTGTTAAATTGTTTTTCTGAAATTGTTAAGGAAAATGGAAATGAAAATTTATTAAAAGACTATGGTATCGGGCTCGTATTTTGGTTCCGATGCCCGGTACACGTCCTAAATATGTGTTAAGCGCTTCTTGTGAAGTTTGGTCGAAATCGGACGTCGTTTGACATGTTTCGGACCTACATATCTAAAGTTAGAAGTTTAAGAAGTTTGAAATGAAAATGATGATTTTGAGGCTTGATTCATTGATTTTGATGTTGTTTTGGAGATTTAATCGCTCGAGTAAGTTCGTAGGATGTTATTGAGTTTGTGTGTGTGATTGGTGAGGATCCCCGAGGGCTCGGGAGTGTTTTCGGAGGTGTTCGGGGTAGTTTTGCACTTAGGAAAATTGCAGAAAATCTGCAACAGGTGCCAGTGATTTTCTTCTTCGCGTTCGCGAAGCTTCAGCTTCTTCCTTCATCGCATTCGCATCTGCCTTATCGCATTTGCGTAGAGTAATTGACTCAGAAGACTTGGTCCTCTTTTTACTCATCGCGTTTGCGCTTGAACTTCCGCGTCCGCGCAGCTTAGCCTTCTCTCTTCAACGCATTTGCGACCCCATTATCGCGTTCGCGTATAACAGTCCCTGGGCCACCAACTTTTTCTTCTACGCGTTCGTGTCCCCCTTCACAATTTCACGATGCATTACCCAGATTACCCGTCGCGAACGCGACCCTCTTTTCGCTAACGCGAAGGGCAATTTTTGCCCAGTTATATTTAATTCCCAGGAACAGTAGTTACGGACTTTTTCACAAAAACACACGAACTCCTTTCTTCTCCAAGCACTTAGGCGTCCATTGAAGCTCCTTTTCACCAAGATTTTTTTGGTTAGTAAATCTCAACTCATTTTCTTCATTTTGTATCATCATTTATCAAATTCCTAGACCTAAATCATGAAATCAAAGTAGAAATTAAGGGTTTTGGGTAGAGTTAGGGTTTTGGTAATTTTGGGTGGTTCAAACTCAATTTGGGGTCGAATCTTAAAACAAACTATATATTTGAACTCGTGGGGTTATGGGTGACTAGGATTTGGTCCGAGCCTTGTGTTTGGACCATGTGGGCCCGGTGTCGAATTTTGGTATTTTTGGAAGAATGCTAGATAACTCATTTCTAGGTTATGAAATTATGTTGTTGATCCTTTATTGATGCTATTGAATTAATCATGCCTAGATACCATTGTTTCGGAGTCGGATTGTAGAGGAAAGGCGGTATTGGAGAGTTGATTGCTATTCTTTAGACCGAAGTAAGTGTTTGATCTAACTTTGGCTTGAGGGAATAGGATTAGAGTGTTATAAATTGCTAATTGCTAAATGATCGAGTACGGTGTATAGGCATGGTGACTAGTATCTATACACCGGTGTCTAGCATGACCGTGGGTCTTTATTTGTGCTTATTCTGGTATATTTGGGACCCTTCCGGGCTAGATTAATGATTTCTACCTAATGTGAAGAGAATGAGGATTAATTGTAAATTGTGAATTCTTTGCAGCGTTGGCTCGAACGATAAAATTACTATTAAGTAAGAAATGGAAAAAAATGGAAAGAGATATGATTAATCCCTTGCCGGGATGGGTTGAGTATATTGATTATCTCCCTTGTCGGGAAGTGAAACTTGTTGTTATTGCTCCCTTGCCGGGATATGAATGTTTACTTGTGTTTTCCCTTGCCGGGATATCTATTACTTTTCTCTATCCCCTCGCCTCCATTGTTTGTGATTGTTGTTTGGGTGAGGTTGAGTGATAAAGCACAATGGGTGATGTCGTGCACGATTGTTTGATTATATTATGCACGAAGGAACATTCCGTGCCATGTTTTGATTATGTTATGCACAAAGGAACATTTCGTGTCATGCTTTGATTATATCATGCACGAAGGAACATTCCGTGCCATGCTTTGATTATATTATGCACGAAGGAATATTCTGTGGCATGTTTTGATTATATTACGCACGAAGGGACATTCCGTGCCATGCCTTGATTATTAACGCACGAAGGAACATTCCGTGCCATGCCTTGATTATTAACGCACGAAGGAACATTCCGTGCCATGTTTGATTACTATTGCACGAAGGAACATTTCGTGCCATGTTTTGATTATATTTGCATGAAGGATTATTCCGTGCTACGTTTTGATTATTAATGCACGAAAGGACATTCCGTGCCATGTTTGGTTTATTACTCTTGTTGATTTTGTAGTTGTACCGTTTCATTCCTTATTTATTAACCTTGTATTCTAAACTGCTACAACCCCTACAGCATGCTCCCCTCCCTCTTGACTTGTTAAATTTCTGTATTCTCTCCTATTGCATATATATATTTGAACTGCATAGGTTTGTTTGGTAGTCTTATCTAGCCTCGTCACTACTTCGCCCGGGTTAGGCCAGGCACTTACCAGCACATGGGGTCGGTTGTGCTGATGCTACACTTTATGCATCTTTTTGCACAGATCTGGGTGTTGGAGCAGCAGTTGAGTAGTAGTAGCATTTTGTGAGCGAGCTTCCAGTCCAGGGACATTCAAGGTAGCCCAGCTGGTGTTCGCAGGCCGAAGTCCCTTTCCATATCTTTAGTTTGTTTTCATGCACCGAGACAGACATTATGTATTTTCTATTCAGACTTGTTTGTAGAACTCTTTAGTTGTTCGTGAGGTAGCGACTCCAGTCTTGGGTAGTGAAATATTTAACTTCCGCATTGTTGATTTCCAGTTAGCTTATGTTTTAAAAGACTTCCGCATTTAATTAAAACTTGTTATTTCATTATTGTTGTGTTGTTATCCGAAGATGTTTAAAAGCTTGGCTTTCCTAGCTCCGACAGTAGGCGCCATCACAACTCCCGATGGTGGGAAATCCGGGTCGTGACAAGTTAGTATCAGAGCTCTAGATTGCACAGGTCTCGCTACTCACGGACACACTTGGTAGAGTCTGAGGGATCGGTACGGAGATGTCCGTATTTATCCCCAGAGGCTACGGAGTTAGGAAAAGTTTCACTTTTGTTCTTTCTTGTCGTGCGGTTCTATTTTTCAAGTACTGACTGAATTCCTATTATGTTCCTCCGCAGATGGCGAGAATACGTGCTTCCTCTTCTACCGTACAGCAGCCTGAGCCCCCAGCAGTAGCTCCAGTGGCGGAGCCTCAGGTTGATTTGGAGGAGGAGATGCTAGCAAAAGCAGTCCCGGTGGGCCCAGCTCAGGTCCCAGAGGGGTTCATTGCCATCTCAGTTCTTTAGGACGCTCTAGTCCGATTGGCAGGCTTCACGGAGAGTGTCATTCGAGCGGTTTTGCTTCCAGGAGTTCAGCCAGCGGTGGCAGCTTAGTCTGGTACAGTGGCTCAGGCCGGGAGTGAGATCACTTTCTAGGAGGTAGCCAATGTGGGCCGTAAAGTTGAGATGGTCCTGCCACAGCAAGGCGGTCATCGGTCGGGTAAGAGGCCCCGTCACGCAGGCAGATTTAGTGGTACCTCGTCAGGAGGTAGGGTTCTTATGATAGAGGCCATCCTCCCAGACCTTTTCAGTCAGCTCTCCAGGTCACTCATGGTACTTCAGGTGGTCATTCAGGTCGACAGGTTCAGTCTTAGTTCCCTCAGCTGCAATGTTCGTGTAGGTGTTATGAGTGTTGTGAGTATGGTCACAACAAGAGGGTTTGCCCGAGGTTGAGGGGTGCTCAGCCGCAGCAGACAAGGTGTTGCCATGCTTGTGGTGATCTGAGGCACATTGTCAGATATTGCCCTCAAGTTTATGGCAGCTTCCAGCATCAGAGTTCTCGTGCTATGATTCAGGCACTGGAGGTTCCACAGCCTGCCCAGCCAGCTAGAGGTGGTGACAGAGGTGTTAGAGGTGGAGGTAGAGGTCTTAGAGGTGGAATTCAGGTCGCCAGAGGTAGGCCAGAGGCTGAGTCTTCAGGTGCAAACATTACAGGTACCATTCTGATCTGTATTAGAGATACTTCAGTGCTATTTTATCCTTGGTCTACGTATTCGTATGCATCGTCCTATTTTGCACCCTGCCTGGCTATGCCCAGTGATGCTTTGGGTATTCCTATTTATGTATGTATACCGATGGGTGACTCCATAGTAGTCGACAGGGTCCATCGTTCCTGTGTGGTTGTGTTTGAGGGTCTTGAGACCCGTGTTGATTTATTGATTTTAGACATGGTGGATTTTGATGTTATATTGGGGATGGATTGGTTGCCCCGTATCCTGCTATCTTGGATTGTCACGCCAAGACCATAACCTTGGCTTTACCAGATTTGCCCCGATTGGAGTGGAGGTCAGGCTACCCACAGTGTTATTTCATATGTCAAGGCTCGACGCATGGTCGAGAAGGGGTGTTTAGATTATTTGGCATATGTTTGTGATTCCAGCATAGAGGTTCCTTCTATTAACTACGTTCCTATTATTCAGGAGTTCCCAAGCACGCAACCATTTCTATTCCGCCATATCGCATGGCCCCGCCAGAGTTGAAGGAGTTAAAGGACCAGTTGCAGGATTTGCTAGAGAAGGGTTTTATCAGGCCTAGAGTTATTCCTTGGGGTGCGCCGGTGTTATTCGTGAAGAAAAAGGACAGGTCGATGAGGATGTGCATTGATTACCGGCAATTGAATAAGGTGACGATAAAGAACAAGTATCCACTGCCGAGGATTGATGATTTGTTTGACCAGCTTCAGGGTGCGAAGGTGTTTTCAAAGATAGACTTGAGATCTGTCTACCATCAGCTGAGGATTAGGACGTTTGATGTCCCTAAGACGACATTTCGCACTCGGTATGGGCATTATGAGTTTTTGGTCATATCATTCGGGTTGACCAATGCCCCAGCAGCATTTATGGAGTTGATGAACCGAGTCTTCAGGCCTTATCTAGACTTGTTCGTGATAGTCTTTATTGATGATATCCTGGTGTACTCCCGCAGCCAGGAGGAGCACGAGCAGCACCTCAGAGTGGTTCTTCAGACACTGAAGGATAGTGAGTTGTATGCTAAGTTCTCGAAGTGCGAGTTCTGGTTGAGTTCGGTTGCATTTTTGGTCAGGTTGTATCAGCAGAGGGTGTTCGAGTGGACCTGAAGAAGATTGAGGCAGTCAAGAATTGGCCTCGACCAGCTTTAGCGACCGAGATTCGAAGTTTCTTGGGGTTAGCAGGTTATTACCATCAGTACGTGGAGGGGTTTTCATCTATAGTAGCCCCGATTACCAGATTGACCCAGAAGGGTGCCCAGTTCAGGTGGTCAGACGAGTGTGAGGAGAGCTTTCAGAAGCTCAAGACAGCTCTGACACCGGCACCGATATTGGTTTTGCCCACATATCCAGGGCCTTACAGCTTATTGTGATGCTTCCCGTATTGGGCTTGGTGCAGTATTGATGCAGGATGGCAGAGTCATAGATTATGCTTCGAGGCAATTGAAGATCCACGAGAAGAATTATCCGGTCCATGATTTAGAGTTGGCAGCCATTGTTCATGCTTTGAAGATTTGGAGGCATTATCTATATGGTGTGACGTGTGAGGTGTACACGGATCACAAGAGCCTTCAGTACTTGTTCAAGCAAAAGGAGTTGAATTTGAGGTAGAGGAGGTGGTTGGAGTTGTTGAAAGATTATGATGTTACCATTTTGTACCACCCGGGGAGAGCCAATGTGGTAGCCGATGCATTGAGTAGGAAGTCCGCCAGAATGGGTAGTCTTGCTTATGTTCCGGTCAGCCAGAGGCCGCTTGCTTGGGATATTCAGGCTTTGGCCAATCGGCTTGTGAGGTTGGACATTTCTGAGCCTAGCAGAGTGTTAGCTTGCACGGTCGCTCGTTTTTCATTATTGGAGCGTATCGGTGATCGATAGTTTGATGATCCCCATTTGTGTGTCCTGAGAGACACGGTGCAGCGTGGAGGTGCCACGAAGGTGACTTTAGATGATGATAGTGTTTTGAGATTGCAGTGGCGAGTTTGTGTGCCCAAAGTTGATGGGATTCGAGAGATGATCTTAGCGGAAGCCCATAGTTTGCGGTATTATATTCACCCGGGCGCCCCGAAGATGTATCAGGACTTGTGGCAGCATTATTGGTGGCGTAGGATGAAGAAAGATATTGTTTCATATGTGGCTAGGCGTTTTAATTGTCAGCAGGTCAAGTATGAGCATCAGAAGCCTGGTGGTTTGTTTCAGAGGATTGAGCTTCCCGAGTGGAAGTGGGAGAGGATTACCATGGATTTCATTATTGGACTTCCGTTGACTCGAAAGAAGTTTGATGCTATTTGGGTCATTGTGGATTGGCTGACCAAGTCAGCACATTTCATTCCAGTGGCAGTCTCCTATTCATCCGAGAGGTTAGCTGAGATTGATATCAGGGAGATTGTCCGCCTTCATGGTGTGCCGGTATCCATCATTTCGGACCAGGGTACGCAATTTACCTCGTGCTTTTGGAGAGCAGTTTAGCAAGAGTTGGGCACCCAGGTCCAGTTGAGCACATCATTTCATCCTCAGACGGACGGTCAATCCGAGCGGACTATACAGATTTTGGAGGATATGCTCCGAGCTTGTGTCATTGATTTTGGAGGCTTGTGGGACCAGTTTTTGCCTTTAGCAGAGTTCGCCTACAACAACAGCTACCAGTCCAGCTCAGATGGCTCCATATGAGGCATTGTATGGTAGGCGATGTCGGTCTCCAGTCGGATGGTTTGAGCCAGGAGAGGCTCAATTATTGAGTACAGATTTAGTTTAGGAGGCCTTGGATAAGGTCAAGATCCGTCAGGATAGGCTTCATTCGGCTTAGTCGCGGCAAAGGAGTTATGCGGATCGTAAGGTTCGAGATGTAGCTTTCATGGTTGGTGAGCGGGTCTTACTTCGAGTGTCGCCTATGAAGGGCGTGATTAGATTTGGGAAGAAGGGCAAGCTTAGCCCTAGGTTCATTGGCCCATTTGAGATTCTTGACCGTGTGGGAGAGGTGGCTTACAGACTTGCCTTGCCACCTAGCTTGTCAGTCGTGCATCCAATGTTTCATGTGTCGATGCTTCGGAGGTATCACGGCGATCCTACCCACGTGTTCGATTTCAGCACTGTCCAGTTGGACAAGGATCTGTCCTACGAGGAGGAGCCGGTAGCTATTCTAGACCGGCAGCTTCGACAGTTGAGGACGAAAAGTTTTCCTTTAGTGCGTGTCCAATGGAGAGGTCAGCCTCCTGAGGCATCTACCTGGGAGCCTGAATCGGATATGCGGAGCCGTTACCCTCATCTATTTCCTGACTCACGTACTTCTTTCTTTTGTCCGTTCGAGGACGAACGATTGTTTTAGAGGTGGAGAATGTGACGACCCAAAGGGTCATCACCGGATTTCTCCCTTATTCTGCGCTTTCAAGGCCTTTAAAACTTCACTTATAGTTTCCTCGATTTGCGTGCACAATCCGGGCGCATTTGAAGAATTTTGATATTAATATGATTAAAGTTGATTTTGGTCAACATTTTTGGTAAACGTACCCGGACCCGTGATTTGACGGTCCCAGAAGGTCCATAGAAAAATATGGAACTCGGGCATGTGCCCGGAGTCGAAATCCGAGGTCTAGAACCCGAGTAAAAGAATTTTTCTGTTAAATTGTTAAGGAAAATGGAAGTGAAAATTGATTAAAAGACTATGGTATCGGGCTCGTATTTTGGTTCCGATGCCCGGTATAGGTCTTAAATATGTGTTAAGCGCTTCTTGTGAAGTTTGATCGAAATCGGACGTGTTTGATGTGTTTCGGACCTAATTATCTAAAGTTAGAAGTTTAAGAAGTTTGAAATGAAAATGATGATTTTGAGGCTTGATTCATTGATTTTGATGTTGTTTTGGCGATTTGATCGCTCGAGTAAGTTCGTAAGATATTATTGAGTTAGTGTGTGTGATTTGTTCGGAGCCCCGAGGGCTCGGGATTGTTTTCGGAGGTGTTTGGGGTAGTTTTGCTCTTAGGAAAATTGCAGAAAATCTGCAATAGGTGCCCAGTGATTTTCTTCTTCGCGTTCGCGTTAGGCCTCTCGCGTTCGCGAAGCTTCAGCTTCGTCCTTCATCATGTTCGCATCTACCTTATCGCGTTCGCGTAGAGTAATTGACTCAGAAGACTTGGTCCTTATTCTACTCATCGCGTTCGCGCTTGAACTTCCACGTCCGCGTAGCTCAGCCCTCCCTCTTCAACGCGTTCGCGGCCCCATTATCGCGTTCGCGTATAACAGTCCCTGGGCCACCAGCTTTTTCATCTACGTGTTCGCGTTCACGATACATTGCCCAGATTAACCTTTGCGACCGCGACCCTCTTTCTGCGAACGCGAAGGGCAATTTTTGCCCAGTTATACTTAATTTCGAGGAACAGTAGTTACAGACTTTTTCACAAAAACACACGAACTCCTTTCTTCTCCAAGCACTTAGGCGACCATTGAAGCTCCTTTTCACCAAGACTTTTTGGGTTAGTAAATCTTAACTCATTTTATTCATCTTCTATAATCATTTATCGAATTCCTAGACCTAAATCATGAAATCAAAATAGAAATTAAGGGTTTTGGATAGAGTTAGGGTTTTGGGAATTTTTGGTGGTTCAACCTCAATTTGGGGTCGAATCTTAAAACAAATTATATATTTGAACTCGTGGGGTTATGGGTGACTAGGTTTTTGTCCGAGCCTCATGTTTGGACCATGTGGGCCCGGTGTCGAATTTTGGTATTTTTGGAAAAATGCTAGAAAACTCATTTCTAGGCTATGGGATTATGTTGTTGAGCATTTATTGATGCTATTGAATTAATCATGCCTAGATACCATTGTTTCGGAGTAGGATTGTAGAGAAAAGGCGGTATTGGAGAGTTGATTGCTATTCTTTGGACCGAGGTAAGTGTATGATCTAACTTTCGCTTGAGGGAATAGGATTAGAGTGTTATAAATTGCTAATTGCTAAATGATCAAGTACGGTGTATAGGCATGGTGACAAGTATCTATACACCGGTGTCGAGCATGACCATGGGTCTTTGTTTGTGCTTATTTTGGTATATTTTGGGACTCTTCCAAGCTAGATTAATGATTTCTACCTAATGTGAAGAGAATGAGGATTAATTGTAAATTGTGAATTCTTTGGAGCGTTGGCTCGAACGATAAAAATAGTATTGAGTAAGAAATGGAAAAAAAATGGAAAAAGATATGATTAATCCCTTGGCGTGATGGGTTGAGTATATTGATTATCTCCCTTGTCGGGAAGTGAAACTTGTTGTTATTGCTCCCTTGCCGGAATTTGACTGTTTACTTGTGTTTTCCCTTGCCGGGATAACTATTACTTTTGTCTATCCCCTCGCCCCCATTGTTTGTGCTGTTTGGGTGAGGTTGAGTGATAAAGCACGATTGGTGATGTCGTGCACGATTGTTTGATTATATTATGCACGAAGGAACATTCTGTGCCATGTTTTGATTATGTTATGCACGAAGGAACATTCCGTGCCATGCTTTGATTATATCATGCATGAAGGAACATTCCGTGCCATGTTTTGATTATATTATGCACGAAGAAACATTCCGTGCCATGTTTTGATTATATTACGCACGAATGGACATTCCGTGCCATGCCTTGATTATTAACGCATGAAGGAACATTTCGTGCCATGTTTGATTACTATTGCACGAAGGAACATTCCGTGCCATGTTTGGTTTATTACTCTCGTTAATTTTGTAGTTGTACCGTTTCATTCCTTATTTATTTACCTTGTATTCTAAACTGCTATAGCCCCTACAGCATGCTCCCCTTCCCTCTTGACTTGTTAAATTTCTATATTCTCTCCTATTGCGTATATATTTATATATTTGAACTGTACAGGTTTGTTTGGTAGTCCTGTCTAGCCTCGTCACTACTTCACCGAGGTTAGGCTAGGCACTTACCAGCACATGGGGTCGGTTGTGCTAATGCTACACTTTGTGCATCTTTTTGCACAGATCCAGGTGTTGGAGCAGCTGTTGAGTAGCAGTAGAATTTTGGGAGTGAGCTTCCAGTCCAGGGACATTCGAGATAGCCCAGCTGGCTTCGCAGGCCGAAGTCCCTTTCCAAATCTTCAGTTTGTTTTCATTGTACCGAGACAGACATTATGTATTTTCTATTTAGACTTGTTTGTAGCACTCTTTAGTGGTTCGTGAGGTAGCGACTCCAGTCTTGGGTAGTGAAATATTTAACTTCTGCATTGTTGGTTTCCAGTTAGCTTATGTTTTATATGACATCCGCATTTAATTAAAACTTGTTATTTCACTATTGTCGTGTTGTTATCCGAAGATGTTTAGAAGCTTGGCTTGCCTAGCTCCGACAGTAGGTGCCATCACGACTCCCGATGGTGGGAAATCCGGGTCGTGACAAGATTGTCTAAAAATTTATTAATGGGGTCCTCGAAGGTGCGAAACTCACATTGTTCCAATTTGCATTCTTCGCATTCGAACACTTGGGGGGATGACATGAGGATAAGGAAATAATGATTGCCACATCAACCAGAGAACGAAAATTAGAAACATAGTTATATCATCGGGATCGGAGACAATGCGACAAGCCTCGTAGAAACAAGTTATACATGTTAGCCATATGTAAATAGCAATTTATTTTTTAGCATAACCAATGCTTATGTACTTTTTGAGAAATGGAAGGAATAAAATAAAGTCCTTTTATTTCTATCTCATTTCTTGTCTGAAAGATGAATTAACTTTTTCATTTGAAAATTAAACAAGTACTTCAAATGTTTGTGCCATAATGAACAGGAGACGTCCTCTTCAAGAGCACCGTAAACATACGAGGCCCTCTCTTATAAAAACCCACATGTTAAAGGGTTCATTTCGACCGAGTTTGTACCGGAAATACAAATGCTTTTGGGGGAAAAATACATGCAAGGTCTTAGATAATCAAACGCAAACAGGAAAGCTTACGCAGAATAGTTAAGCAAAAAACAATGCAAAGGTTAATACTTGCATAAATGTTCAATCGAAAGAATGCAAAAATAATCATGCAATAAAGATATTTTTATTTACAATAAATGTGCCAAAATAGCACAAGTACAAAAGTTGGAAAAAGAAAAGGAAAAGCTAAAATGCTGCCTCTCCAGAGCCCAGAGGAAGAGAAGTGTTTGTGCCCCCATGAGAGGTAGAAATATTCGTCGATGCCTCAATAATTTGGCCCTCAATAGCATCACCTTTCGGTTCCTCTTCAGTTCCCAAAAATTTGGAACCAGAACCAGAAGAATCGGGAGCATCGGGCTCTATCGAGGGACCTGATAGGAGTCCATTTTTAGTAGCCAACTCAAGTTCACAGGCCTTAGCAATTCAGCATCAAAATCAATGATACCAGTTTTGGCCTCCTCCAAGGTTTTTCTCCTCATGCTCAACATAGCATAAGCTTTCTCAACAATGAGGGAAGCCGCTCGGAGATTAAGTTCTTCTTTGAGTTGAATCACCTCGGTAGAAAGGCTGCCTCTAAGTTAGTCAATCTTTCAGTAGAGGCAGCCTCACGACCAGATGTAGCAAGAATGGAATTATGGACTTCAACCTATTTAGCTTTGCCCTCTTCAAATTGGACCCTCAACGGGGCGATCTCTTTGCTAAGGGCTTCCACTTGTTGCTCGCTTTACTTTAAATGACCCTCTAGAACAACAGTCTCAGTGTCTTTGTCTTCCAGTTCCGAGAGCAAGCGGAACTTTGCTCCCGCTCTACCAAAAGTTGATCCCATACAGAGGTAATTTCTTCCTTCTCACGAATAAACCTCTAAAATCCCTCGGAAGCAAGAAAGTTGGCCTACAAAGCAAGAAAGGAAGAACTCAGGATATGTTTAAGAAAAAATAGAAAAAAAAACGAAGGAAGTAAAGAATATACTGCGGCGGCTTTGTGCATGGCATTGTTCAACAAGCACTCTCCCGAGAGAGACTGAATCTTTTCCCAATCTTTTTCTGAAGCCAAAGACTTCAGATAATTAGCAAGTTCCATCGGCCGGGATGATAAATTGCATCCGATGGATAACGAAAGAGTAACATTCCTCCTCCCTTATGGATCTTCAGAGGGGACAACATAATTTTGCCCCAAATTTCCATGAACTGGGGACTGGGGAAGAGGATTACCTTCTTCTTGGTCAGGTGAGCCCGGTGGAGAACTTGAGATGATGTAGAAGTTGCTGATGGAAGTGCTGGGAAAGAAGGAGATGAAGCTGATGGCGATGAAGTAGGGGAAACAGCTGTGACAAACGCAGTGCTGCTTATTAGATGTGAGACAACTGAAGATGATAGGAACCAAATACTTAGCCCCGCAGTGTCAGGCACAACAACGGGACCCCAAAAACGGAAGTTGGCATTTTCTACAAAATCAAATCCCCCCAAAGTGCTGAGACATCATCCTCGATTGGTGTAACTAACTCAACAGAATGAGAATTCTGTTAAGTTAATAAGGATCGTCGCCTTCTGTTTAGAGAACCTTCATTATCACTATCTTCTCCACCATCGTCGATCATCGTAGTGTCTATGACCGGCCTGGGAGGAGGGTTAGTCATCACAACTTCCAAATACAACTCAGGGGCAATAGTCTTCACCCTCTTATTATTTTTCCCAGACATGGAAGAACGCCTTATTTTTGGTTGCTTGTTCTCCGGCCGGGGACTCCGTAACGAAACACTTGTACCCGAAGCAGGCCTAGAGACACCTGTTTAAGTGAGTGCGTCCTGAAATATCCTTGCTTCATTAGTAGAGTCAGCTAAAACATCCTCATCGGGGACATCAACTAAGCCCGCGGGTATACCTAATTTCAAAGAAAAGATAGAAGGGAATAATCAATTTCCTCACATAAAAAGCTAAAACAAGGTAATTCTGAATTATCATAATTTTTGGCCTTCCACCCGTATTTGAGGGACAGTTCTTTCCACGTGCGGGTTTCAGGTATAATGACTTCTAAGATTTTTTGGATCCACTGGTCCAAGCCTTCAACCATAGGTGGAACCCATCGATTTGCGGAAACAAGCGAAGGATGAAGGATCAGTACGGGTATATCCGTAATAAAAGAGATATGAAATATTAAACAAGAAGCTTACGAGTGCGGTTCCACATTTTGGTAAAGGATGAATACATTGCTATAATGATGTCATTTGTAGCAACTTCAACAAACTGTTACATCTACCCGCAGTCTTTGTCATCATCCATGCTAGATAACAGGGCATGGTGGCCACGTTTGCTGAAATTTATTATTTCCCCAAGGAAGATTTTGGGGGAATAGAGATTTATTACATGAGCTAAAGATAGCTCCTTTCTTATCTCTTGGCATAAGTGTCGAAGACAAGCAACCATCCTCCACACGGAAGGACTTACTTATGCCAAACACACCTTGTAATGGAGGCAGAACTCCGCAATAACGGAGTCGAGCTCTCCGCTCAAACAGAATGCACACAAAGTTAAGGGATACGTCTAAAAATATGTAAAACCCTCATTGGGAAGTGTCACTTTTTCTGTTAGATCAAGAGTAATAATGTCCAAATCATTGCGGGGGCAGTCTTCCTTCGCAATAGAAATACTGGAAGGATGAAGGGAAGAAGGGTATCTGCAACAACCCATATGTGAAGGAGAGCCGAAGGGAATTTCTCCTTGAAGTCTTTTGTTGTTACAAGACTTCTTGGAATGATGGAATCCACTATTGGAGGAGCAGTGTCTTCAGCTTTGTTCTTTCCCTTTAGAGAGCTAACGTTCTTTGAAGAAGAAGCTATTTGGATGAAAGAAAAGCTTTTTTGTTTGAAGGGAGTTGCAGAAAGGTTGAGTAACAACAAGAAAGATTTTAGAAAATTTGGAAATTTATGGAATATAAGGGGAGAAGGTTGATGTGTCTAAGTAAAAGTTTGATAGCCAGCAAAATCTATGTTGAATCGTGGGATGACGCGTATTCGGGGAATTAAATGCGGAGAGACGTGCGTCTAATCAATCATCATAAGCATTTAGAAGGAATCATAGTAATTCCTACCAAAAGAGGGTTTCTACCAACTTCTCGATAACACAAATCACCGGAAAGCAAGGGGAATATCTGTATTGGGTAAAATATTCTAGTCAGGTGGCCGCTTAAAACAATGACACGAGGAACCGAGGGCAATTATCCCGTTTGGCACCGTGGGGAGTGAGACTCATAAAGAGTCAACAAATGCCTTCTGCCGGTGGAATTAATGGAGAATATTCCATGGTATTAGATGCATTACCTGTTACAAGGAATTTTTTATTTATGCTCATTGTTACATCTTCATCAATGGCCTTCATAATTGTGATGACCTGATAGGTTATCTTATAATTTAAAACCAAATTCTGTGTTCCAAGGCCTTTAAAACCTTATTTTATCCCTTCTCAATTTGTATGCACAGTCCGAATATATTTCCAGAAAGCTTTTATATTGAAAGTTGATGAAAATAATAATATTTGCCTTTAAAAGATGATTTAGTTAACTTCGGCCAACATTTTGAGTAAGGATCCGGACTCATGTTTTGTCAGCCCCGATGTGTCCATATTAAAATATAATACCCGGACGTATGCTCGAAACCGGATTCAGAGGTCCCTAGACCGATTTATGAATTTTTGTTAAAAGTTGTAAGTCTAAAAAATTACTGGTTTTTAAGGAATTGTTAATGTTTGATCATGTTGCTATTGGGTTCGTATTTTGGTTCCGGAGCCCGGTACAGGTTCAATATAAAATTTTAGTCACGTCTGTGAAATTTGGTGAGAAACAGAGTTGGCTTGATATGATTCAAACGTCCGGTTGAGAAAATAGAAACTTCAAAGTGTTCTTGAGAATTTCATTTAATTTGGTGCTAAATTCGTAATTCTAGGTGTTATTTTGGCGTTTTGATCATGCGATCAAGTTCGTATGATGTCTTAAGACTTGTGTGTATTTTTGATTTGGATCCTCGAGGGCTCTATTGAGTTTCGGATAGTCTACAGAGTGATTTGAACTTTGAAATAATTGTTGGTGTAACTAATGTCTAATGGTGTTGTAGGCCCCTAATCTCGCAATTGCGAGGTCAGGCATCGCAATTGTGACCTCTGAGGGGTTCGCATTTGCGAGCTTCTCGTCGCAAATACAAAGAGAAGCTGGGTCATACAGTCTTCGCAATTGCGAAGAATTCTTCGCATTTGCGAAGTAAAGCTGGGAGCGGCAGTGATCGCAAATGCGATATTTTTGTCGCATTTGCGGAGATTCAAGTTCGCAACTGTAAAGGCACCGTATATTTGAAGGACCTCACATTTGCGATGGTCCCTTTGCATATGCGAGCTTCACAATTGTGAAGATCAGGTCACAAATGCGACATCTGCAGCTATGTAAAATCTAACTTAGACGGGATTTTTGCTCATTTTTAAAAAATTTCAAAAGAAAAAACCCTCTAGGCAATTTTTCAAAGAACACTTCTTCCCCATATTATATGTAAGTGATTTTTAACTCATTTCTTTCAATCTTTCACTTAATTTTAAAAGATTTAAACCAAGAATCTAAGATTTTCATGGTGGAATTGGGGATTTTTAGGTAGAAACTAGGGATTTCTAAATTTAGGGATTTAGACCTTAAATTGAGATCGGATTTCAATACCAATTATATATCCGGTCTCGAGGGTGAATGGGTAATCGGATTTTAGCCTGAATTTTGGGTTTGGACCAGGTGGATCCGGGTGTTGACTTTTTCAAAAATGGCCTAAATAGAATTCCTTGCAATCGTGGGTAGTTTCTAAGACTTCAATTGAATTGTTTGGCTATTAATTTTCTAGATTCTATTGGTGCAGAGGCTTGTGCAAAGGGAAAAGTGATGATTGAGCTTTGAGTTTGGTCGTTTGAGCGAGGTTAATGTCGTGGTTAACCTTCGCTTAAGGGATTAGGTATTATTTGCCTATTTGCCTATTAGTTACGTGTTGGATGTGGAGTACAACATATAGGTGAGTTGACAAATACCTATGCGTTGTTCACGAGTCATAGCATGTGAGTGAGTCTTATTCTTATAAAGGTTGTATTCTTTGATCATATTGTTCATGTTTAGACTAGCTATTTGATGTGCTGAGCAATTTCTTATCATGTTTTGCTAAATTTGGAATTGATTGAGTATCGACTCAAAGTTGAGGTTCGTATTGTGGAACTAAGTGTTAAAATAAGATTTGTTCTTGATATTCCTATCTCCCCGTTGCTATTGTTTATTATTTTGGTGAGGGAGAGTGTTAAAGTACGAAGGGTGATAATATGCCATATTTTGTGAGTGAGTGATAAAGCATGAAGGGTGATGTCGTGCACGTTTCTATTAGTCATTATGGGGAGGTTGAGTGCAAAAGCTTGAAGGGTGATGCCTTCATGTTTCTATTATTTTATCTAGTGAATTTGAGTGTAAAAGAACGAACGGTGATGCCATGCACATTTCTATTGTCTTATTTGGTGAGGTTGAGATTAAAAGCACAAACTCTAATGCCGTGCACTTTCTTTTACCGTGTCTATTCGTTTCAATCTATTTAAGTTATATTGATTGTTCATGTTCTTAGTTCTGTTGTAAATCTTTGTCTTGTAATCCCCTCAGCATGCCCCTTCCCAATACTTCTTGCCTTGTTTCTTTAGTTGTTGTTATTAGTGTATATGTATTGGTAAATTGCACAGGTTTGTTTGGGAGTGTCTTGTCCTAGCCTCGTCATTACTTCGCCGAGGTTAGACTCGACACTTACCAATACATGGGTCGGTTGTACTGATACTGCACTCTGCATTTTCTGTGCAGATTTTGATACCAGACCGTATTGACCTGAGTTGAGCTGCTGACTTCAACCCACATGAGACCCAAAGTAGATATGCCGGCATTCGCAGACCCTGGAGTCCCCTTCCAGTTATTTCAGTTTACTGTTTCTTTTAATTAGAAAACAGTTGTACTTTCCTTCAGCTAGTTATTTGTAGTGACTCTTAGAAGTTCGTGAATTGTAACACCAGATTCAGTAATTGTGTATCATTACTTGGGTTATTATAAAATTTTGCACTCCTTAATCTGTGATGGTTTAATTGTTGTTATTTACTGAATTGTTTAACGGTTAGCATATTATATCTCTAACTGTTGGTTTGCCTATCATCTGAAAAGTTAGGCGCTATCACGATCTCGACGGTGGGAAATCCGAGTCGTGACAATAATATACAATAAAGGAGGGCACGATCCTATGACCTTGTTCCCTAGACGTAGCTATAAATAGTGAGATCCGTTGCCATTGTAACGGCAAGATTTTTCTAGCAAACTAATACTGCAATTTACTCAAAACTTTATACAATTTTATCTTCTTATTTTTCGTTCTCATTATTGTTCTTATTATTATTGTACGCGGAAGCTTAGCTGCTGAAATTCTTATCTCTGTCATTTCGTCTTCATATCAAGGCTAAGTGTCATATATTTTTTTAATTATCAAATAAATTTGGAATTCCGAATTTGTTGAAATGTGGTTAATTTCAAGAAATATCTCATAATTATTGGTATTTGACATCTTATCTGACTTGGCAAAAGTATTATTAAGACGTTTAATTTGAATATAGTATGTTATCATATAGAAAAAAAACATATCCTAAAACGTACGGATAATATTTATTTTAAATTTTAAACCCTAGCTAATTGATAATAACACATGTGACTTTATTACACGAAAGAGACTAATAGCCTATAATATAAAATATAGTACTGATGGAGTAGTTGTAATAATTTTCTCCGACCCAAATCACATGAATCATTAAACTTTTTCGAGTTTTCATTATTTATAAAATAATAATTCTTCCTAACAACCATGCGCATAAGACAACACAAATGAAATAATTCTTTACAGTTCTATAATTGATTAGTAAGTAACTTCCTTGAATTATTGCAATCCGGGTCGTTTCAAAAGATCTTCAATAAAATAATTGGTTTGTTTGATGAATAAAAAAATAGTCATGTGGGAGAAAAGAAGTAATAGCAATGCAACAGCACATACAAGCTGTCAAGGGTTTTCTACTCGTTGAACAACAACAACAATCGAGGATAATCCTATTTAGTGAGATTTGGGGAAGACAATGTATACGCAGACCTTACCCCTATCTTGGGGTAGAGAGGTTGTTTCCAAATAGACCCCCGATATCGTTCCCTTCAAGAACTTCCCAACTTGCTCTTGGGAGACTCGAACTCACAACCTCTTGATTCGAAGTGGAGGTTACTTACCATTGTATGAAGTGTTTCAAAATTTAAACCATTATTTTAGGAAACGGCCAAATATAACTCTGTAGTATTTAAAAGGCGAAATATTTAAACGGTCTCTTTAAATTATCCTCAACGATCGGACAGATACTTCAACTAACCCTTTTACCATTTTAATACGTCAATTATTGCTTGTATGTGCTATGGTTGTTTTAAAGTATTATTTGACTATAAATTATTTTTGCCCACATTTATCTTCTAGATCATTTTTTGTACAAATAAGATATACATACAATCAGACCACTTTTTATCAACATCCTTGTTAACAACACTTTACTATAAAGTCAAGTTTTTTAGAACCAAATTTCATGTTATGTTATAATATATATTCTCAATAACAACACTATAACATCCAAAAATATTCAGAACAAACGAGGTTGTCATAGAGAGGTTTGAATATATATATATATATATATATATATATATATATATATATATATATATATATATATATATATATATATATCCTGAATATATTAACATACCTTTTTCTTGGTGACAAAGCCAAATTGCTTCATTAAGCAGACAAACTAATTTTTTCCAACATCTCTTGGAATAATTCGGATTGGGCCTTTTGTAAACTTATTCGGCGCAAAAAATAAAGTGAAATGCATTTTGTTGAATTACTTAAAGAAGTATATACATTATGTCATTTGTGATTGTTGTCTTATAACTTATAAGACGTACGACAGAGTTGATGGCCTGGATGGTTACTCATTTTTGGTAATTAACCATTAAAGTCATGTAATTTTTCTGTCTCTCAAAAATCACATAACTTATAGTTCATGTAAATGGTCATTTTTGTCGGATTATGTGCTTTTCATTAAAATATAGTGACATGATAAAAATTAATTTTAAGAAAAAAAATAAAACACTAATTTAAAAGCTAGGTATTTGAAAACACAACCATCCATTTATTCAGCCCCACAATTGCTGTTTCACGAGGAATGGGACCACCACGTGTTGGAAACAATATAGAAAATGAGGTATTGTAGGAAATAATGCTTTTGTCTAGTTATGATATAATTTATGTGGTGCTGATTCATGTCGTTTTCTTTGTAGTGATAGATGACATGGGGGGTTTAAGTTATTGTTGTTGGCTCAGGCGGACCTATGTCGTGAGTTGAAGGGTCAAATGATATCTTGTATACATATTTTATATATATATATATATATATATATATATATATATATATATATATATATATATATATATATATATAAATATATAAAAGGAACCCTTAAATAATTTAAGTATGCCCCAGACACATCGTGACGAGAGTGGTCTTTGGGCGATTAAATTCCCTCTGGTTAGGTTGAGGATTTAAATCCCCGAATTCAACTTTTTCCTACTCCTTCCCACTTTTTCTCCTCCTTAAATGTAATTTATATTTAAGTAGTAAATTGCTTTATTTTTTACTTTTATCTTCTTTTTGGAGTACAATTATAATTTAGTCCCCCCCTCCCCCGCAAAAAAAAATTATTTAGTACTAATATAATAGTTAACTTAGTAAATATTTTAATTCTTTGAATACAATATAAATTATATTTAATAGTAAATTGCTTTATATTTACTTTTATCTCTTTTTTTAATTCAATTGTATTTTAGTAATAATACATAATACTCAAGTTCAGCTTTTTCTCCTCCTTACATATAATTTATATTTAATAGTAAATTACTTTATTTTTTTATCTTCTTTTTTCGAATTCAATTACTAATATAATAGTCAACTTAATTAAGATTTTAGTTCTTTTAATACAAGGTAATTTACATTTAATAGTAAATTAGTTTATTTTTACTTTTATCTCTTTTATTTTTTAATTCAATTATAGTTTAATACTAAAACATAATAGTCAACTTAATTAATTTTTTTTTCCAAATTCCTCCCTTAAAATTGGAAGCCTCACATTGCAATTTATCGGTCCACAAGTAGGAAAATATAAATTATTTTGCGACAAGCTTCTTCTACAATCTAACTCGGCAATGTCAACTAAGAGTTTGGCGCTCTTCTTCATTTCTTTTAGTATTACCATACTCTTAATCTTGATTTCATTAGAAAGTCTTTGATAATTTTAAGTTTGAACGCTTTTTTGATCACTGACACTCTTTTCATTAAAAACTAGAATTTTAAAGTATATGAAACATGCTTAATCAAACATATTCCCTTCTCATAGCACCCATTTGTGAAGAAATCTCTCTTTACACACACACACACACACACACACACACACATATATATATATATATTTATTTTATTTTATTTTTTTCTGTAGAACTTTTTTTTGCTAATACTTAGATGATAAGTCATTATAATTATTAAGTTTTTAAAAGGTTGCACGCTGAATTTTATCGCTAGTGATTAGTATACAGTTGTGCCCCGTCGTGCTCAAATTCTGAGTTCGCCTCTGGTCGTTGGGTGTTAGAGCTGTTTTAATATTGCTACCGTTGTGTTGGAAATTTTTTAAGGATTCATATAAGGATTACTCTTTTTTAAGCGATGCGCTGAAATAATATATTTTCTATTAAGTTATTAGTAACTCACTTTGCTTTGTTGTGTGTTACTCTTGTTTTTAGAAAATGGTTGTGTTATTCTACTTTTGGTAATATTTTACTGTGTGACGCACCTTTTGGTAATTTTTAGCTCACTCACAGCCACAATTGAAGAAATAAAAATTACAACTGGCTTTTAGCTCCATTCCAATTTTAAGTGTGTCCCATCTTTTTGAACACAAGTACATAAGAAAAGTTGAATGATTGTTACATCAGTTAAGTTAATTAGAATCGGACGCAATTTTTTATCCAATTTCTTATTTTTTTTATACAGAAAACGTATAGATTTGCCCCTGAACTATTCGTTTTGGTACAATAATGCCCTTTATCCACTTATTGGACCAAATATGCCCTTTCCGTTAATGTTTTTGGCCCACAAATGCCCTTTGAATTAATGGAGGGACACGTGTCATCGTCATGTTGGCTCATTCTAAATATTTCTTAATTAACTAAAAAGACCCATTATTCATACCCGAAAAATAATTTTCTAAAGTATTTTTTCTAAAACTTTTTTTTTACTAAAAACAGAAGGAAAAAAAGGAATTTTTTTTTTCCAGTTTTTTCCAGTTTTTACAAAAGACCCATTTTTTCTGTTTTTTTTTTTTCAAGTTTTTTTTCCAGTTTAGAAAAATTTGGAAAAATATATAATTTAGTTTTTGATAAAAATATAATTTATCAATTATAAAAAATAATTTAGCTCCTCCACCTTTAATAATTGATAAATTATATTTTTATCAAAAACTCAATTACATTTTCTTTTCCAGATTATACAAAAATCATTGTTTTAGAAATTAATTTTCAGTTTTTTAAAGAAATATTTTTCTTAAAACTTGATTTTTTTTTTCAGTTTTTAGCAAAAAAACATTTATTTATTTTTTCAGTTTTTTACAAAAATATTGCTTTAGAAAATTGCTTTTTAGATTTTATTTTTGTTTTAGAAAAAAAAAACTATTTTTTTGTAAAAACTGGAAAAAAATTCTTTTTTTTCTTTAGTTTTTAGTAAAAAAAAGTTTTAGAAAAATTATTTTAGAAAATTATTTTTCGGGTATGAATAATGGGTCTTTTTAATTAATTAAGAAATATTTAGAATGGGCCAACACGACGATGACATGTGTCCCTCCGTTAACTCTAAGGGTATTTGTAAGCCAAAAACATTAATGGAAGGACATATTTGGCCCAATAGGTATATGGAGGAAATTATTGTACCAAAACGAATAGTTCATAGGCAAATATGGCTCTTTTTCGTTTTTTATATAGTGCCAAAATCTTTTGAATAAAATAATCTAAGTTTTAAATGGATGCATGCAAGAATGCTACCTACTCTATATTTTAAACTTCTTCAAGGGCCCAAAGTGTATGTCTCTCATTATTTCCTAGTTTTGTGAGAGTATAAAAGTCAGAATTTTTTTTTCATTATTTAAATAATGTTAAGACAAAATTTAAGCTCTATTAATAAAACAACAACAACAACACATAATAATCCCACTTAGTAAGGTCTGGGAAGAGTAGTGTGTACGCAGACTTTACCCCTACCCTAGGGTAAAGAGACTGTTTCCAAATAGACCCCCGACATCCTTCTCTCCAAGAACTTCTCACCTTGCTCTTGGGGAGACTCGAACTCACAACCTCTCGGTTGGAAGTGGGGGTTGCTTAACAAATATTAAGGTCTATTAATATTTGTTACAATTCATGATTTTTCAGTTGAAAATATTAAATGGCTGTATATAGATGTTGGAACTCGGTCAGAATAAGAATATGATTTTCATGTTGGAATTTTTACATATATATGCTACATTATAAACTTATTTACCCTCCTATTGGGTTTATCACTTAATTAAATTAATATACATAATTAATTATTAATATAAAAAATTATGTATTAGAATCCAATTTTACAATTTTAGGTATTCCCTGATCTCCTCTCTCTGCGGATCTCCTTAATCTTGAGATTCTCCTCATATCTCCTTCCTCTCTCTCACCTTGGATCCTCATCTATTGCTTCGAATTTATTAAAAAGTTATAAAAAATATTTTCTACAGAATTAAGATGTCTTAGTCGTAACTCGTAATTTACAATTTACAGTTCGTTTGAATTATTGTTACGTATTATTTCATAATATGTCATATTATATTGTATTATATTATACTGTATTATTTGATTAATACAATATTTGGATGGATTGTATCGCTTACCATCATCTCATGATGTCATGAACCAACAATATAAGGAATAAACATGTAATATTGCTAAAAAAAATAGGATAGTGTAGAATTATTTTACTCCCTCCGTTTCAATTTATGTGAACCCATTTGACTGGGCACAGAGTTTAAGAAAAGAGAGAAAACTTTTGAACTTGTGGTGTAAAATGAGATACATATATTTTGTGTGACTATAAATCATTGCATAAAGATAAATTGTTTCCAAATAAGGGAAGATGTCATTCTTTTTGGCACAGACCAAAAAGGAAATAGTTTCACATAAATTGAAACGGAGGGAGTATAAAAAGGAAGGGTAAAGAATAAAATATAATTATTTAATAATAAGAAAGAACAAAATGAGATTAAAAAAAACAAAATAATGACACCACCACACCAAATCCGCGTTCACACATTTCTTGCCGTGTAACAAACATCCAAACAAGCAAGTATAGTGTTTCTTGGAAATTTATTTGAAATTTCTATTGGCTATGTAGGTTAGGATTCATCATCCATAACAAGCACAATGTATTATATACAGATTTGTACCCATCTCTCTGTCCCGTAAAAATCCCAAGAGTTCTTCTTCACCTTCGTCTCCATCCTATTGATTGAATATATAGTTAATTTTATAACTGACACTAAACAGAAATTTAAAATCAAAAACTAAATTGGACTGTGAAAACATAAACTTTAACTTCATTGACAGCTATTAAAAAGTTTTGAAACTTTGAATTCAAAAATTAAATTTTGGGATATTATTATTTATTTGGATTAGATGTTATCGCAAATGATTGGGAATATTCTTTAGAGTTTATATCGCAATTTTGAGAGAATATGATGAATACTCGAGGTGGTTTTGGTTATTTCATATTGGAACTCGAATAAGAAGAAGACATACGCAAATTGTATATATTTTATATGTTGGGTATAGAGACGACATACAAAATATATACAACTAATATAATAGTATAAATATTATATAAATTATAAAATTTGACCGCATTTTTGTACAAAAACAATTGTATTCAAGTTGTAGATAAATTGTAGATTTTGGCCAAATTTGTATATATTTTATTGACAAGAGGGGTTGCTCTGATGGTAAGCAACCCCCACTTCCAACCGAGAGGTTGTGAGTTTGAGTCTCCCCAATAGCAAGGTGGGAAGTTCTTTGAGGGAAGGATGCCGGGGGTCTATTTGGAAACAGCCTCTCTACCCCAGGGTAGGGGTAAGGTCTGCGTACACACTACCCTCCCCAGACCCCACTAAATGGGATTATACTGGGTTGTTGTTGTTGTATATATTTTTTAAAATTTTTTAGTTACTTTCTATAAATAGAAAAATATAGGTAAATAAGTTTAGAATGTCGTATACATACGAAAAAAGTCCCTGATGTTTAGTGACAATCATTTCTCCTTTGCATCAGAAGTGTTAAAAAGAAAAACGTTTTGAGTTGTGGAGAAAAGTTATAAGTATGAAGCGGCCTGAATCATGGGCCTGTCAATCCATCCTAACCCAATGGATCCTAATTCGCCCAAAAAGTTAAGCCAACCCGTAAAAATTGACAAAATATCATGATATAGTCAGTTTTCACACTGGTCAATGAAAAATAGCCAGCTTTTACCAAGTCAATAAAAAATAGCCATTATTTTACTGCATCAGGGACCGGTCCAGTATAATATACGGGAGTTCTGGTGCATTTGTGTACGAACTCCAGCATATTATGCTGGACCGGTATACTTTGCTAACTCCTGTAAAATTTGCGGGAGACTGGAGCAACAGTGTTCCAAACACCAGTATATTATACTGGACAATTATACTTGCTGGAACTCCCGTAAAATTTACTGGAGTTCCAGCATAATTATGCTTGAACTCCGGTAAAATTTGCGGGAGTTCCAGTATAGTTATCTTGGAACTCCCGTAAAATTTACTGGAGTTCAAGCATACTTATGTTGGAACTCCCGTAAAATTTGCTGGCGTCTTTTTTGGATTTTGAACAGTGTTTTCGCTCAGATTTAAAGTGGCTAAATTTCAATGACTTTTGAAACTTGGCTATTTTTCAATGACCAGTGGTAAATCTGGCTATTTTTGAATTTCTCACGTAAAAATTGCATAGGACTTGGTCGTCCCCATTTAACCTATACTCATTTTTAAAAAAAAAATTCACTAATAACTTCAGTCCCCTTTCTCCTTATTCGATTTCTTCTTCTTTATCTTCTTCTTTCTTATGCTGCTATGAATATACAGTAATACAGATATTCATAGATACAATAACTGGCTATTCACCGAGTTACTTTTCTTGCTCTTCTCCTTTTGTCCGGTAAAGTCTTAATTCTCTATTATGTAAAATCATCGCTTTTTTTTTCTTTTCTTGTAGAACTCAAAAAATTAAAGTCTTTTATGTCCAGTTAATTTATACAGAAGTGAAGCATTAACTCCTAATAGAATTAACATGATTGAATTAATTGCAGGAGCAGTTCTACTAGGAAGAAAGTGGAATATGCAGATGGCAAGGCTTGTACTCGGAATTGCGATCCAGATGTAGCGTACATGGTTTTCCCATCTACAGGAGAACGGGTTACTAAACCATGTGTCACGATCCCAAACCCGGACGCGATCGTGATGTCGCCTCTTGTGAAGACAAGACTAGCCAACTTATCCCAATTCGAAGTTTAACAGTTAATCAACAAGAAAGCAGTCTAAAATATGATTTAATAATATTAAGTAGTAGATGATATCATAATAATGTGGAAATACAACCCAAACACAGCCTTAATCGTGGTGTCACTAGTCATGAGCGTCTATAAGCAAAAACACAAGTCTGCTAAGTCTGAAAACTGGTACAACTATCTGATACAAAATGGAAATAATAAAGGAGGAGAAATACGGGACTGCAGACACCAGGCAACTACCTCGTGTACTCCGAATGTCCGAGTGAAGCTGGAAGAATCAACACTCGAGAGCGGAACCAGCTACGCCTAAATCTGCACATACGGTGCACGGAGTAAAGTGAATACTCCAACTCAATGAGTAACAAATGTAAATAACGACTGAAAGTATGAAAACACGTAAGGCACATGGCATTCTATAATGAAGCAGTAAAACCATTTAAAAATATTAAACCAGTTAATAATTAAGTAAAGGTCCTTTTTCCATCAAGTAAGCATATAATTTGACAGGCAAATACGAAAAATAAACATGTAAAGGTTCGCCCCTCGGGCACTATATAAAAAAAACCGCCCCTCGGACAACAACTCAGAACAATACCAGCCCCTCGGGCTCAATCTCACATCACAATGGGTACCTACGCTCACTGAGGCTGTGCAGAATCCTGGAGGGGCCCCTTACGGCCCAAACGCAATATCAAGCCATCTTGTGGAATCATAAATAGGCTCTCCGCCTCATATCAATATCAAGCCACCTCGTGGAACACGATCTCAAGCCCTCGGCCTCAAATCAATATGAGTGTTTCCTCACAACATAGGCCCTCGGCGTTACTCAGTCAAAAATCCTCACAAGCCACTCGAACAATAGTAAAACAGTGTTTCTCAGCCCAAACATCATTTAAGTATTAAAACTGAGTAAAGATGGGTGAGTATGAAAAACAGTGGAAAATAACATGACTGAGTTCAAGCATAAAGTCAAAACAGTGAGGAAATGTCAATGAAAATCTCCGAAGGGTTCAAATAGTTGGTACGAAGCCCAAATATGGCATTCAGCCCAAATAAGGATGATATCAAATAGATCTCAGTCAAATACGTGATCATCAATCGGGACGGACCAAATCAGAATCCCCAATAGTGCACGACCCCACGCTCGTCATCAAGCGTGTGCCTCACCTCCATATAGCACTACAATGTGCAATGCGGGGTTTCAAACCCTTAGAACATCATTTACAATCATTACTCACCTCGAATCGGTCAAATCTCTATCTCGCGATGCCTTTGCCCCTCGAATCGTCCTCCACTCGCGTCGAATCTATCCAAAATTATAACGAGGACGTCAAAATATGCTAAGGGAACGAAGTTCAAGCGAAAACAATCAATAATTGACACAAATCCCGAAATTACCAAAATCCGACCCCCAGGCCCACGTCTCGAAATTCAATAATTCTTATACCAATAGCTTCCTTATCTCCCCACAAGTTCATACATATCAAAAGTTCTCAAATCCGACACCAAATGGTCCTTCAAATCCTTAATCTAAGTTTCCAAGCCCTAATTCTTCAATTTTTGGTTTAATTTACATGATTTCTAGGTGGAATTCACATAATAATCGAGTTTTAAGTCCGAGAATCTTACATCTAAGTAATTCCCCATGAATCCCTCTTCAATCCCCTTCAAAAAGCTCCAAAAATGACCAACAATGGAAGAAATAAATCCAATCTTCGCGGAAAAGACGAGTTTAAAAACTTTCTACCCAGGCATAATTTCCTTCTTCGCGAACACGGTCAAAGCCTCGCGTTCGCGAAGCACAAAAACTCCACTGACCAAAACTCTTCTTCACGAACGCGACCCTACCATCACGAATGTGATGCCTTACCCCACAAACCTACACGAACGCGATCAAGCCTCTCGCGAACGCGATGCTTACAATCCCGGCCCTTCGCGAACGCGGGACTCCCCTTAGCGAACGCGAAGGACAAAACTGATGCCCTTCCTGACCCTTCGCTAATGCGAGGGTCCACTCACAAAAGCGAAGACC
This sequence comes from Nicotiana glauca, assembly GCA_026770625.1. Classification (NCBI taxonomy): domain Eukaryota; kingdom Viridiplantae; phylum Streptophyta; class Magnoliopsida; order Solanales; family Solanaceae; genus Nicotiana; species Nicotiana glauca. Next base: position 47,290 of record MU681522.1, read on the forward strand.
AAAATGTCTGCAACTGCTGGAACTCAAAATCTGCAGTTTTCTTATCTTCAAAATGATCCGATTGACCATCCGAAACTCACTCGAGGCCCTCGAGACCTCAACCAAAGGCACAAACATATCCTAATACCTTATTTAAACTTGTACCAATCTTCAAAACACCTCAAACAACATCAAACCAACTAAAACACATCGGATTCAAGCCTAAGTTCTTAAAATCTTCCAAATTCCGCTTTTGGAAAAAAACCCAACCAAACCATGTCCGAATGACCTGAAATTTTGCACACACATCCCAAATGACATAACGAAGCTACTGAAACTCTAGGAATTCCATTTCGACCCCTATATCAAAATTTTACCTACCTACCAGAAATTGCCAAAATGTCAACTTCGCCAATTCAAGCCGAAATCTACTCCGAACCTCTAAACCTTATTTTGCTCACACTCCTAAGTCCCAAATAACCTCACGATGCTAACTGAACCATCGGATCTCACATCCGAGCCCTCTAACACCTAACTCAATATCCAGATGTATTTTCCAACTTAAGATTCCTCAAAAGAGACTAAGTGTCTCAAACTTCACCAAAATCATTCCGGATTCGATCCGACCAACCCGATACTACAGAACACGGATAAAAAAGGCATAAAGAAGCATAAATAGGGGAAACATAGTGTAACTCATGAGATGACTGGCCGAGTCGTCACATCCTCCCCAACTTAAACAAACATTCATCCTCGAACGAGTCAAGAAACATACCTGAAGCCTCAATAGGTGAGGATATCTGTTCCACATCTCCTACTCGGTCTCCCAGGTAGCCTCCTCCACGGGCTGACCTCTTCGCTGCAGTTTCACTGAAGCTATATCCTTTGACCTTAACTTCCAAACCAGACAACCAAAAATAGCTATTGGCTCCACATCATAGGTCAAATCATCGTCCAACTGAACCGTGCTAAAATCCAGAACATGAGACGGATCCCCAATATACTTCTAGAGCATAGAAACATAGAATACCGGATGCACACTCGACAAGCTGGGTGGTAAGGCAAGATCATAATCCACCTCCCCAATCCTCCAAAGTACCTCAAAAGGCCCAATGAACCACAGACTCAACTTTCCTTTCTTCCCAAATCTCATAACACCCTTCATGGGCGAAACCTTCAACAAAACTTTCTCACAACCATGTAAGACACATCTTGCACCTTCCTGTCAGCATAACTCTTCTACCTCGAACGCGTTGTACAAAGCCTCTCCTGAATCACCTTCACCTTCTCCAAAGCATCCTGCACCAAATCTGTCCCCAATAGCCTAGGCTCACTAGGTTCGATCCAACCAACTGAAGATCTACACTGCCTCCCATACAAAGCCTTATATAGAGCCATCTGAATACTCGACTGGTAGCTGTTATTATAAGCAAACTCTGCGAGCGGCAGGAACTGATCCCCTGACCCTCCGAAATCAAAGACACAAGCATGTAATATGCCTTCAATATATGAATAGTGCGCTCGGACTGACCATCCATCTGAGGATAAAAAGCTGTGCTCAACTCAACCTGAGTACCCAACTCTCGCTATACTGACCTCTAAAACTGCGAGGTAAACTGAGTGCCCCTATCTGAAATGATAGAAACGGGGACACCATGCAAACAAATAATCTCCCGGATATAGATCTCTGCCAACCGCTCTAAAGAATAGGTAGTATACATATGAATGAAGTGCGTGGACTTGGTCAGCCGATCCACAATCACGCAAATAGCATCGAAATTTATCAAAGTCCATGGAAGTCCTACAACAAAGTCCATAGTGACCTATCCTACTTCCACTCTGGAATATCCATCTGCTGGAGCAAGCCACCCGGTCTCTGATACTCATATTTTACATGCTGAGAATTGAGACACCGAGCTACAAATCCCACAATATCTTTCTTCATTCTTCTCCACCAATAGTGGTGCCTCAAATCCCGATACATCTTCACGACACCCGGATGAATGGAATATCGCGATCCATAGAACTCTTCCAAAATCAACTCCCGTAGCCCATCCACATTGGGCACACAAATCCAACCCTACATCCTCAACACCCCATCATCACCGATGGTCACATCTCTGGCATCATCATACTGAACTCTATCCCTATGGACAAGCAAATGCGGATCATCATAATGGCTCTCTCTGATGCGATCATATAAAGAAAACCGAGAAACCACACAAGCCAATACCCGATTGTGCTCCGAAATATCCAACCTCACGAACCGATTGGCCAAAGCCTGAACATCAACTACAAAAGGTCTCTCCCCAACTGGAATATATGCCAAACTCCCCATACTTACTACCTTTCAGCTCAAGGCATCAGCCACCACATTGGCCTTCCCCGGATGGTACAATATAGTGATATCATAATCGTCAAGAAACTCCAACCATCTCCGATACCTCAAATTAAGATCCTTTTGCTTGAACAAATGCTGAAGACTGCGATGATCAGTGAATACCTCACAAGATATGCCATACAAGTAATGCCTCCAAATCTTCACCGCGTGAACTATGTCAACCAACTCCAAATCATGAACGGGGTAGTTCCTATCATGGGGCTTCAACTGACGAGAAGCATAAGCAATAACTCTACCCTCCTGCATCAACACACAACCAATCCCTACTCTCGAAGCATCACTATACACGGTATATAAACCTGAAGCTGATGGCAAAACCAACACTGGAACTGTGGTCAAAGCTGTCTTGAGCTTCTGAAAGCTCTCCTCATACTCGTCAGACCATAAAAATGAAGCACCCTTCTGAGTCAACTTGGTCAAGGGCGATGCGATAGAGGAGAATCCCTAAACAAACCGGTGATAATAGCCTGCCAAACCAAGAATGTTGTGAATCTCTGTAGTTGAGGATGGTCTAGGCCAACTCTGAACTACCTATATCTTCTTTGGATCAATCCAAATACCCTTGCTGGACACCACGTGTCCCAAGAATGCCACTGAACCGAGCCAAAACTCTCACTTGGAGAACTTTGCATAAAGCTTCTTCTCCCTAAATCTCTGTAGCACAACCCTCAAATGCTCCACGTGCTCCTCCTGACTACGGGAATATACTAGAATATCATCAATGAATACTATGACAAACAAGTCAAGATAAGGCCAAACACGGTGTTCATTAAATGCATGAACGCTACTGGGGCATTGGTCAGCCCAAAAGACATAACCAGGAACTCATAATGACGATATCTGGTCCTGAAGGTCGTCTTAAGAATATCCGAATCCCTGATCTTCAGCCAGTGATAACTTGAACAGAGATCAATCTTAGAGAACACCCTCGCTCCCTGAAGTTGGTCGAATAAATCATTAATGTGAGGCAAGGGATACTTTTTCTTAATTGTTACCTTGTTCAATTGCTATAATCAATGCACATTCTCAGAGTGCTATTCTTCGTCTTCATAAACAGAACCGGTGCACCCCAAGGTTACACACTAGGCCGAATGAACCCCTTATCAAGGAGTTCCTGAAGCTGCTCCTTTAACTCCTTCAACTCCGCTGGTGTCATATGATACGACAGAATAGAAATGGGCTGAGTGCCCCGTACCAGGTCAATACCAAAATCAATATTCCTGTCTGGTGTCATGCCTGGCAAGTTTTCAGGAAATACATTAGGGAAATCCCTCACAACTAGAACAAAATCAATACTGGGAGTCTCAGCTCCGACATCCCTCACAAAAGTAAGATACGAAAGACAACCCTTCCCAACCATACGTTGGGCCTTCAAGAAAGAGATTACTCTACTAGGAACATAATAAGTCACAACTCGCCACTCGATCTGTGGCACACCCGGTAGAGCCAATGTGATTGTCTTAGCATGATAATCCAGAATAGAACGACACAGAGATAGCTGATCCATGCCCAAAATGACATCAAAATCCACCATACTCAATAATAAAAGATCAATTCGAGTCTCCAGACCCCCAATAGTCACCACACACAACCGGTACACATGGTTTATAACAACAGTATCGCCCACTAGGGAAGATACATGAACAGGTAAAGCAAGAAACTCATGGGACGTACCCTAATAACTAGCAAAGTATGATGACACATAAGAAAATGCGGATCCAGGATCAAATAATACATAGCATCCCTGTGGCAGACTGAAACAATACCTGTAATAACAACATCTGAATCAATATCATCGGGTGTGCTTGGAAGAGCATAAAAACGGGCCTAACCACCCCCTGATTGACCTCCTCCTCTGGGGCGACCCATGGCTGACTGACCTCTACCCCTAGCTGGATGGGCGGGTGGTGGTGAAGCAACTGGTGCTGAAGCCGATGACTAACCCCTCTTCTGGGATAAACTAGCAAAACGAGGAGGACACCACCTCTATATGTGACCTATCTCTCCACACTCATAAAAACTCCCAGGTTCTGTAGATAGGGACTGAAGGGAACCCCTCGCACCAGAGTGAGTAGCAGGTACACTCGGCATAGAAGAGCCCTGAACTGAGGGAGCACAGGATGAACTCTGAGCTGGAACGGGACTAAATGATGATTGGCCCTAATTTGAACTGTGAGAACCATGACCCGATGATGCCCCACGATAACCTAGGCGTGCTAGCTAAGCAAGCCTAAATGGACGGCCTCTACCATGCTGAGACTGGCCCCTCAAAGGAGCACCACTGTAACTACCAGATCCTCGAGGACTTTTGGCCTCCCCCTTCTCTTGCTCCTGGCGACACACAGACTTAATATCTCAGGCAATATCCACAACCTCCTCGAACGTAGCACGAGTCATCCTTTCCCTGGTCATGAGAATACGAAGCTGATAAGTAAGATCTTTAACAAACCTCCTGATCTTCTCTCTATCTGTTGGAACCAACCAGATGGCATGAAGAGCCAACTCAGAGAATCTCAACTCATACTACGACACGGTCATCTCCCCGTGATGCAACCACACAAATTGCCTACGCAGCTCTTCTCTGTGAGACTACAACACATACTTCTCCAGAAAGAGAACGGAGAATTGCTGCCAGGTAAAGGGTGCTGCACCAACATGCCTACACCTCTCAAATCCTCCTACCAAGTGAAAGCATGCCCTGAAAACTGATAGTTAGTGAAAGCAACCCCGCTGATCTCCAGAATAACCGTGGTACGAAGCATCCTCTAATACTTGTTCAAAAAGCACTGGGCATCCTCGCCCTCTGCACCACTGAAGGTTGGAGGCTGAAGCCTACCAAATCTCTCCAACCTGCGTTGCTCGTCCTCTGACATGGCAGGAACTACATAGTCCTGAGCAGCAACAACCGACTGGGCTGAATGTGCCCCCGGCGTTTGAAGTCCCTGCACGACCTGCTCAGGTGTGCGAGCGGCGGGAGTTTGGCTGCGTCCCTCGGCCTGAGAAGTAGATGCGTGTGTAGTAGCTGAAACCGCCTGAGCTAGGCCAGTGCAAACTGATAAGATCTGAGCCAAGGCCTCCTAAAGACCCAGAATCACAATGGGCACAGCTGGTGCCTGAGCTGGTGCTGTTGGAGTGTCCATAGCTGGGACCTGGTCGTGAACTGGGGCAGCTGATGGATCTACAGGTGCTTCCCTCGCTGCTCTGCCTCTACCACTACCACAACCGCGTCCTCGGCCTCTGGTGGGCGCAGCTGGTGGTCGTCCGTTCTGACTGGTAGCGTGTGTTCTCAACATATGTGAGAGAATAGAACAATTTAAGTTTAGTACTTGGGTCAACAAATTCGTACGACAAGAATTTCAAGAATATTACGTTTTTTCTAAAGGTTCTACTGCCTCTCGAGGATAAATACAGACGTCTCTATACCGATCTGCGAGACTCTATTAAACCTGTTCATGACTTTGTGAGACCTATGTAACCTAGGCTCTGATACTAACTTGTCACGACCCCAAACTTGGACCCGTTCGTGATGGCACCTCTCGTGAAGACAAGGCCAGCCAACGCATTTAATAGTTAATTAACAAGAAAGTAGTCTAAAATATGATTTAAAAATGCTAAATAGCAGATAATATCATAATAATGCAGAAGTACAACCCAAACACAACCCTAACTGGGATGTCACTAGTCATGAGCGTCTATAAGCAATAAAATAAGTCTGCTAAGTCTGAAAACTAGTACAACTATCTGATACAAAATGGAAAAGATAAAGGAGGAGAAGCGCGGCACTGCGGATGCCAGACAACTACCTTGTGTACTCTGAATGTCCACCTAAAGCTGGAAGAATCAGCACTCGGGAGCGGAAGCAGCTACGCCGTAATCTGCACACAAGGTGCAGGGAGTAAAGTGAGTACTCCAACTCAGTGAGTAATAAATGTAAATAACGACTGAAAGTATGAAAACACGTAAGGCACAAGGCATTCTATAATGAAGTAGTAAAACCATTTAAAAATAGTAAACCAGTTAATAATTAAGTAAAGGTCCATTTTCCATTAAATAAGCATATAATTTGATAGGAAAATATGGAAAATAAACACGTAAAGGTTCGCCCCTTGGGCACTATATCGATAAAAACGCTCCTCAGGAAAAATCTCAGAACAATACCTGCCCCTCGGGCTCAATCTCACATCACAATTGGTACCCGCGCTCACTGGGGGTGTGCAGACTCTGGGAGGGCCTCTTGCGGCCCAAGCGCAATATCAAGCCATCTCGTGGCATCATAAACAAGCTCTCGGCCTCATCAATATCAAGCCACCTCGTGGCATACAATCTCAGGCCCTCAGCCTTAAATCAATATGAGTGTTTCCTCACAACATAGGCCCAAGGACTTACTTAGTTAAAAATCCTCACAAGCCACTCAGGTAATAGTAAAATAGTATTTTTCAGCCTGAACATCATTCAAAATTTCATTTAAGTATTAAATTTGAGTAAACATGGCTGAGTATGAAAAACATTGGAAAATAGCATGACTGAGTTCAAGTATAAAGTCAAAACAGTGAGAAAATGTCAATAAAAATCCCCAAAGGGTTCAAATAGTTGGCACGAAGCCCAAATATGGCGTTCACCCCAAATAAGGATGATATCAAACAGATCTCAGTCAAATACGTGGTAAGATCATCAATCGGGACGGATCAAATCACAATCCCCAATAGTGCAAGACCCCACACTCGTCATCTATCGTGTGCCTCACCTCAATATAGCACTACGATGTGCAATACGGTGTTTCAAACCCTCAGAACATTATTTACAATCATTACTCACCTTGAACCGGTCAAATCTCTAGCTTAAAATGCCTTTGCCCCTCGAATCGGCCTCCAATCGCGTCGAATCTATCCAAAATTAGAACGAGGACGTCAAAATATGCTAAGGGAACGAAGCAACAGCAAAAACAATCAATAATTGACACAAATCCCGAAATTACCAAAACCCGACCCCCAGGCACACGTCTCGGAATTCAATAATTTTTACTCCAATGGCTTCCTTATGTCCCCACAAGTTCATACATATCAAAAGCTCTCAAATCCGCCCCCAAAAGGTCCCCAGGACCTCAACCAAAGGCACAAACATATCCTAATACCCTATTTAAACTTGTACAAATGTTCAACACACCTCAAACAACATTAATTCAACCAAAACACACCGGATTCAAGCATAAGTTTCTAAAATCTTTCAAATTCTGCTTTTGATCAAAACCCCAACTAAACCACATCTGAATGACCTGAAATTTTGCACACACATCCCAAATGACATAACAAAGCTACTACAACTCTCGGAATTTCATTCCGACCGCTATATCAAAATCTTACCTACCAATCGGAAATCGCCAAAATGTCAACTTTGCCAATTCAAGCCTAAATCTACTCCGAACCTCTAAAACCCATTCCGATGAAACTCTTAAGTCCCAAATAACATCCCGAAGCTAACCAAACCATAGGAACTCACATGTGAGCCCTCTAACAGCTAAGTCAATATCCTATTGACTTTTCCAACTTAAGCTTCCTTAAAAGTGACTAAGTGTCTCAAATATCATCAAAATCATTCCGGATTCGATCTGACCAACCCGATACTACAGTTCACGGATAAACAAGGCATAAAGAAGCAGAAATAGGGGAAACAGAGTGGTAACTCATGAGATGACTGGTCGGGTCATCACACCATGTGTCAACTACTGCTTAGTAAGGAAAGGTTGCAAACTTTTCCGCAATAATGGCTTGAGAATTTGAGGCAGTTGTCTTGAAACTTTCATTTTTTATAAAAACTTCAGCACTAAATAAGCTGAAGTTTTTACAAATGAACTAAATAACTTCAGCATCTCTGTTGAAGTTTTTGAAAAAACTTATCCATGACAAAAGAAACTTCAGCTTATTTAGTGCTGAAGCTTTTAAAAATGAACTAATAACTTCAGCATCTTCTGCAAAAGTTTTTGAAAAAGCTTATCCATGACAAAAAATCTTCAGCACTAAATGCTTAAGTTCAACAAATAGAGAACAAACTTTCAGCACTAGAATGCTTCAGTTCAGCAAATAGAAAACAAACCTTCAGCACTAGAATGCTTCAGTTCAGCAAATAGAAAACAAACCTTCAGCACTAGAATGCTTAAATTAAGCAATTACAAACATAAACAAGTTCATCAAATAAAGAACAAAGCTTCAGCACTAGAATGCTTAAGTTCAGTAAATAGAGAATAAAACTTCAACACTAGAATGCTTAAGTTCAGCAATTACAAATAAAAACTTCAGGACACTTGGTCTACTTTAGGCCCGACTACAAGAATGCTGAAGTTTTGCGTGATTGCCTTTACAACTTCTACCCAATATCCTAAGTACCGCAAAAATGTGGGTATGCTTGCATTTTTTTTTTTGCAAAGCGGGAACAAGTTGAAAGGTGATCCAAAAAGCAGGTATAGATGCAAATGCCCTAGCCCACCCGGAAGCAGAACTAGGGGCTTAGCCTGTCATTTAGAATGAGAAATTAGCTTAAATAGCACGACACTTGCGTTGCTAGTGGATTGAGTAAATTGATAATTTTACCTAGCTATACTATAATAAAAACTCACTTACCACCTTTATTAGGTTCTTATTAATTATTCTGTATATTTATATTTAAAAGTTATATATAAAACCATTTAAAAGAAAAAAATTAAGATTCCTTAATTGTAGCATGTCAGTTACATGACATCTACCCCCATTTTCAATAACCTCCCCCACATTTAAGATTTTGTTTTTTTTTTCTCTCTTTCTTAATAGTCACTCAAAATCTCTCTTTAATTTTTAATTCTTTTCCTTTTCCAAAGGTTTTTACACTCAATTTTTCTTTCTTTCTAATCACCGCAAATCCTTATTTCTTATTGATACAATGTAGATAGATTTCAGAACATTACTCGAGAATTAATTTATGGGTAAGTTTTGAATCTTTTTTTTTCTTTCTAAAATCTTTATTATATGTGACTTGTATATGATACATCAATACCCAAAACAATACTCGATACAATACTAATACAACTATAATACAAATATATTAAATTTTTAGTATAGATTTGTGATTAAAACTAGAATAAGATGAAGATCATAATGCATCACAATTTTTCAAAAAGTATCGCCATTGTATTATAATTGTATATATATCATAATTCTTGCAAGAATTGTATTACAAATGTATCATAATTGTATATTCATCATATATTATTACAAGCAGTTATGAGATTGTGACGAATTTTACGGTTTGTATCATGAGTATGATAATTGTATATTAATTATTAATATTGTATCGGGTATTATTTTGGGTATTGATGTATCAGATACAAGTTAGATACAATTGTGATACAAGTATGATATAATTATGTTTTAGGCATTGATGTATATTATATGATACAATTCAAATACAACTATGATACATTTATCATACATTTCTGAATATTTTTAATAATATAAAGTTGTCGTCAATTATGGGAGAGAGAAGATGGAGATTCTGGGCATAGATTAAGGGATTTTAATGTAAAAAAAAATAGGAGAGAGAAGAGAAGAAAGGAAAAATAAAATAAAAAAGCGTAATTGAATCCCTCAATTGAAGACAGTAATAATGTGGTGAGAATCATTTAAGGAATTTTGAGGTGGTTTTGCTTAGAAATTAACAACCATTAAAAAGCTTCTAAGTTTTGAATTCGATAATTGAATTTAAAAAAAATATTATTTGTTTTAATTGGATGTTGTTGCAAATGACTATATCATTTGGAGTTTATATCTCAATTTTGAGAGAATCTAATGAAGATTCGAGGTGGTTTAGCTTTGAAAGTTCAGATTGAAACTCGAAAAAAAGAAAAGAAGACATAAATAAATCGTACTTGTTATACCCCATCTATAACTGGGTCAAATTAGAGTATAGCATATTAGCGATTCTGAGGTTTAGTTACTTTTAAGAGAGTCGCCACCTAATTAATTCTAAGGTGAATTAGGACACCTATTTTTAAAACTTAAGTCAAACTCTGTCTTATGGTCTTAACCTAAAGATTTTAAGCAAGGGTTTTAAATATTTTAAAAAGGAAGGTTTTAAAAAACCTTTTAAAATCCGTTAATAACGGTTAACTGACCAAGCTTTGGTTAATAAGTTATACAAAAATATCAAAAAAATATCATTTGAGGTATTTTAACAAAATGTAGCTTACAAAAGAGTAGTTTACCTTTGAAAGATAATAATGAACCTTTGAAAAAATATTATTAAGTAAACAAAGTGAATAATTAATATACATAATAGATTTGAGAGGATAGGTCCTTTTGAGAAAGACATTTGCTACTAATTAAATATTTTTATTATAACAAAAGGGTATCCTTTCTTTTGCTCAACTTCAAAAGTAATCAAGGTAAAAGATCATTAGAACTCTTAACATAAGAAACGTTTGCCGATTCCAAAGTCCAAAAGAATCTCGTTAAAAGTAGTTTTCATGATGTTACAAGGAAACAGTTTGTCAATTTAAGTTAAAGCGCGTTCTTTTCAAAAATTGATTTGATTCTGAACTTATATAATAAAGACCCGAAACTTAAACGGTTCTTCAAAAATTCTTTAGGAGCACTATTATATAAGATAGATAATATCTGCCAATGACTAAGTGAGAATGTTAAATGAAGAAGTCAAAACTAAATCAACAATCCCAGGTTAAGTATAGAACTAAAATAATCAAATAGATTAAAACTTCAACATAGAGTAAATGTAAATGTAACGACCCGACCGGTCGTTTTGAGCTTTTGTACTTTGCTCGCCAGTTCTTTGGCGTGACTAGCCCCGTGTGATGGATTATGACTTATTTAAATCGTTGGTTTTGGTTTTCAGGATGACTGGAATGAATTTGGAAGGACAGTTCTCAGTTTGAAGCTTAAAAATTTGAAAGGTTTGACCAAGTTTTGACTTGTTAGCATATGAACTCGGATAGGAATTTTTATAATTTAGTTAGCTCCGTTAGGTGATTTGGGAGTTAGAAGCGTGATCAGAATGTATTTTGGAGGTCCAGAGTAGATTTAGGCTTGAATTGGCGATATTGGAATTATGATATTTTTCGATTGTTAGGTGAGATTTTGATATGGGGGTCGGAATGGAATTCTGGAAATTGGAGTAGGTTCGTTGTGTCATTTGTGATGTGTGTGCAAAATTCTTAGGCTTGAATTCGAAGGTGATCCGATGTTTCGATGTTGTTTTGAGCGTTTTGAAGGCTGGAACAAGTTTTAATGATGTTTTAGGATTGGTTGGCATGTTTGGTTGAGGTCCCGGGGGCCTCGGGGGTGCTACTGGACCATTTCTAAGATATTTTTAGCTGTTAGTTTTTGTCTACAACAGTATTCTACGTGATCGAGGGGAATTGGATGCAATCTCGATGAGTAGAATGCGAAAAAAATGTCAGTGATTCACGATCGCGGATGAAACTTCGCGATCGCATAGAGTAAATATTCTGCTGCACTGATCCAACTTTGGAAGCTTATATCTCACAATATATAAGGAATTTGGAGATGATCCAAAAATAAAAGTTGTAGCCCTTTGTGTCTAATTTTTAGAAATATAAACTAATTAGTATTGTAATCCGTGTACAAAAAGGTATTGTGGTAACACTATAGGCTGCCCGGGAAGGGTTTAGAAATTTCTAATGCATAGGGCTGACTTTAGAAGCTTATATCTCACAATATATAAAGAGTCAGGAAATGAAATATATAAAATTATAGCTCTATGTTTCTAGTTATCTTAACATCAAACCATTTATCATTTGGTGTTGTGTGCAAAACTTTATGACCATTACACTAGAGGCTGTCCGGAAGAGCTGAGAACTTGTTCTTCGCGATCGCGAAGCATTGTCCGCAAATGCGAACGACATATTTTGGTCTAAGAAAAGTTGTGCTTTGCGATCGCAAAGCATTTCCGTAATCGTAAAGAGTATATACCTAGGCAGAATGTTTTAAAAACCTGTTCCGAGACTTTGAACCCTTTTTACACTATTTTTGAACGAGAAAAGAGCTTGGAGGCTTTTTTGAAGAGAGGAAATCATCGTTTTTTATTGAGATAAGGATTTTGGATCCTAAACCTTGATTATTTGTGATTAAGGAATGAAAATATCAGTGTAAATTCATGAAAATCAATAGAAAAATGTGGAGTTAGGGCGATTATGAGACATTTCAGGGATGATTTGAGGGGTCAAACGAACTCTAATTTTTGAGTTCTTTATATGTACGAACTCGTGAGATGATGAAGAACATTTTGTTATAAAGTTTTTTTAGTTCCGGGATGCGATCTTATAGGTCGGGTTTTGATTGATTTCGGGTTTTATGCTTACAATCGATATTTTTCAATTGGAATTCATACGTTTAGCATAATATAATGATAAAAATCTGAACTTGGTAGATTTGGAGCACTCAGAAGTAGTTTCGAAGGGCAACGACATTGCAAGCTAGATTTCGGGCCGGATTGAGGTGAGTAATGATTTTAAATATTGTCCTGAGGGTATAAAATCACGGATTTCACAGCATACGACTATGTTGAGGTGACTTACACGCTAAATGATGAGCGTGGGGTAGAGCACCACTGGGGATTGTGACTTAGTCTACCCCGAATGATTATTTTACTGCATATGTAATAGCTAATTGTTTGATATTATTATATTTTTGGCTAAAAGCCATATGTGGGCTTCGTGCTAGCTGTTTGAACCCTTAGGGATTTTTTAAATGATATTTTCCTCACTGATTGATTTCAGACTAGTGCTCAGTCATACTATATATTTTTTATTTTAAAACTCAGTTGTATTATTCTGTTTTAACTACATTAAATGATATTTTCAAAGGTATTTGAGCTGATATCCATATTTTATTGTGGCCCCAGAGGCTTATGAGATTCTCACTGAGTAAGGCCGAGGGCATGTGTTGTGAGGATACATTTGGGTCGGGTTGCACGCTACAACAGTGATATATTGATTATGATAATGAGGCCAAGGGCCTGCGATTGTACGCCATGAGGTGGCTTTAGATATTGATATGAGCCCGAGAGCCTGTTTATGATGCCACAAGATGGCTTGATATTGCGCTTCGGCCGAAAGGGCCCCCTCCCGAAGTTTGTACACCTAGTGAGCGCGTGTACCCATTGTGATATAAGATATAGCCCGAGGGGCTGGTATGGTTCTGTGACATTTTCTCGAGGGGTTGATTCTGCTGCTACTATGCCCGAGGGGCATTTATTATATGTTTACTCTTATGTTGTTTTCCTGCATATTATTTAACTGTTTGGAAGATGTTTACGAGATTCCACTATTTAATTATAATGACTTATTTGTTATGCCTCTTATAGCTTAATGTTGTGCCTTAATTGGATTTATATTACTCAATTTTCATTTATTTTTATTACTCATTGAGTTGGAAGTACTCACTTTACTCCCTGCACCTTATGTGCAGATTCAAGTATTTCTAAACCCGGTAGTGGGTTGGTTGCTCAGAGACAGAGTCATCGGAGTTTATCAAGGTAGGTTCCTGACGTTCGCAGCACAACTTTTCTCCCTCTCGATTTCACTAGACTGTATCTAGTACATTTTAGACTCTTGTTGTATTCGGACCTTAGTAGATGCTCATGACTAGTGACACCCCGATGTCGGGCTATGTTGCGTTTGTTTTCCAGAAATTATACTGTTAACTACTTATTTTTGAGATTTTATTATGTTTACGACTTAATACTTATTATGTTATTGGCTAATATTGGAAATAGGAATGTGTCGGCTGACCATGTCTTCACGAGAGGCACCATCACAACCAGGTCCGAGTTTAGGGTCGTGATAAGATGGTATCAGAGCCTAAGTTACATAGGTCTCATGAGTCATGAGCAGGTTTAGTAGAGTCTCGTGGATCAGTACGAAGACGTCTGTATTTATCCTCGAGAGGCTGTAGAATCTTTATAAAAAACATCATATTTTTGAACTCTTATTGTGCATCCTTGATTCAACTTGAAATATGACTCTTCAAATTCCTTCCACACATTCGTATGCATGAACGAGCACTCAGTATCAGATGTGCATCGATGGCTTGTGATTCCCTGGTCGAGGGGCGAGATATAATCTCTGTGTGTTTGACGTTGAGCCAGTCTGGAGGACTTGAGGCCAGATTTTTATTTATAGCTTGAGCACTGAGGTGCTGATTATGTGAGCCATGTTTTTGAACTTATATATTCAGTAGTGCCCCTATTAGTAGAAGTGATGGTTTTATGGCTATGCGATGAGTATGTGTGACTGCGATATGTGATCATATGATTTGGAAGAAACGGGAAGGGTCTGCTGGAGGATAGATGAACTATTAGGTGTTTGATTTCCATTGTGATTGGACGTATAGTCGCGAGTTATGGGTGTGTGAAGAATCCTTTCATGTTCCTAATTGGGAGTGAATTAAATTTCATATTGCGATAAGAGTTTAGACTCAGGAAGATTAAGTGACTGCATAATGTTTATGACGGTGGAAAGCATACATAAATGTTAGTTTGAGGCAAAGCAGGTAGGTTATCTCCTGCGGAGTGTTATGAAGTTGTGTGATCCATATGTTGTCTGTTAGAAGATCTCACTTACAAGTGAAATATATGTGCTGCAATTTAAATATGGGTCGCTTAGGAGAGTGGGCTTAACTATTGCGAGGGTGAATGCGAGATTTGCAGAAGATTTAAAGTACCAAACGGTTTGTGTTTCACGAGCTTATGAAGGATTGAGTTTAACCTCACTACGGAAGTATGGCTGTAATAGAGTATATTCATTATGAGTAATGGTGCATTTTGATCTATGGCTTTGGGCCAAGTGGGGGAGTCTGCTATTGAATAGTTTATTGCATGGTTATGTTCTATGATAGTTCCAGTTCAAGGCGTATTTGTGAATTAGTTATGGCTCGAGTAAAGGAAATTTCAGTAAATGTTATGTTATGCTTTATGGGTGTATGAGAATATGGAATGACTTGAGTTGTTGTTGGTAAGGAATACTCGGTGCATATAGCAGGAAGTTGCTTGGTTGTATTGGGATGTGGTTACATTCTGTGGTGTCGGAGTGCTAATGAGGAACAGGAAGTTCGGTTCATTGGTCAAGCTAATTGAAGCTTGAGTAGAGTGGATGACTCTAGAGAATGGTTCTAATGCGTTCAATGTTTTGTTTATGTAATAATTGGAGATTTTCAGGTGTATAATTTGGCTAGAAACTGAGGCTTGCATTGGAAGGTGTAAAGACTTGTGATATTTCTATATCAATTGCGGGATTCTTATATCGGTATTAGGAAGGTAATAGTTCCAGATTGGCAAGAAGTTTCTTTGAGCTAGGTATTCTGAATATGGTGCTTTTGGAAATATTTAAGAGAGTATCCAACGGCTTATGAGCCTTGGACGACGTGGTTTTATGCTTGGGTCTCGTATGGCGAGTCTGGGTTGAGGAATTGTGGTGTTATAACAATAAGGAGTATCAAGTTGAAGGTAAATCAGAAGGAACTTGGATAGATGGGATAGCTTGGTAGTAGGCCGAATCGGTATGGTAAGGATATGATTAGTTCTTTGGATGCTTATGAGGTAATGAGTTATACATGTGTTTTGCGATAATGCTCTTGGGTCATAATGGCCTGCGTAGCCTGGTTGGGTCAGAAGGATTCAGTTTTGACGGTTAATGTGACGATCCAAAGGGGTCATCACTTGTTCTCTTACCTATTCTATACTTCCTAGTCCTTGAAAACCTCCTCTGGGGTTGCCTCGATTTGCGTGCATAGTCCGGACGCATAGCATTAAAGCTTAGATATGACTTATGTGAGAAAAAGGCTAATTTTGATATTAAATTGAATAAATTTGACTTCGGTCAATATTTTAGGAAAATAGACCCGGACCCATAATTTGACAGGGTCCGTAGGAAATTATGGGACTTGGACGTATGCCCAAAATCGAATTCCGAGGTCCCAAGTCCGAGAAATGAATTTTTATGTGAAATTGTTTTCTGGAAATAATTAATGAAATTTTATTAGAACGTATTGGTATCGGGCCCGTATTTTGGTTCTGGCGCCCGGTACAAGTCTTATATATGATTTAAGCACTTTCTGTAAAGTTTGGTTGAAAACGGACATCATTTGACCTGTTTCAGACTTAAAATGGGAATTTGATGTTCAATGAAAACTTGGAAGAAATTATGAATTTTGAGGTTTAATTCGATGCATATGATGTTTATTTGGCGATTTGATCGCGTGAGTAAGTTTGTAGGATTTTTTTGAGGTTGTGTGTATATTTAGTTTGGAACCCCGAGGGCTCGGGTGAGTTTTGGATAGGTGTCGGATTGCACTTTTGAACTTGTAAAAATCTAGTATTTTTGCTTATGTGATCTTCACATTTGCGAAGATGAGCCTCGCAAATGCGAGCTTTGAGTCGCAATTGTGAAGCCTTGGGCCAGGGCATATGATCGCAAATGCGATCCATTTTCTTGCAAATGCGAACAAGGGATTTCTGGGCACTGATCGCAAATGCGATCCTTGTGCTCGCAAATGCAAATTGAGGCTGATCGCAAATGCGAAAACTGGCAACCTCGTAAGGTCTTGCAAATGCGAATCCAGCTTTGCATTTCCCACATTTGGTCGGGGTTCGCAATTGCGAACCCCAGTTCGCAATTGTGACATCAGAGACCCAGAAATTTCATACTTGGTCGATTTTCCATCATTTTCACCATTCTTTCAAGACCCAAACCCCATAGGTGAATTTTCAAGGACAAAACTTCTTCCAAATCATTTGTAAGTCGATTTTTACTTAATTCCTTCAATCATTTAACATGTTTTCCACTTAAAATCAATGAAATTCATATGTGAAATTGGGAGTTTGGGGTAGAACCTAGGTTTTTCTAAAAATTGGGGATTTGGATCTTGATTTGAGGTCAGATTTCAAAACAAATCATATATTTGTGTTCGTAGGGGAATGGGTAATCAGATTCTAGTTCGAACCCTAGGTTTTGACCACGTTGACCTGAGGGGTGTTTTGGTCATTTTACCTAAATTTGCGTCTTAGCTGTAAATTAAATAGTAGAATTAGTTGCTTGAGATGTTATTCACGAGATGTAATTGAAGTGAATAGATTTGGGCCATTTGGAGTTGGATACTCGTGGCAAAAGAGTGATTTCAAGTCGATTTTTGGAGCCGGTTGAGGTAAGTGGCTTGTCTAACCTTGTGTGGGGGACCTTTCCCCTTAGGATATGATAATTGGTAATTGAATTTCCTTGTGCGTGAGGTGACGAGTGCGTACTTAAGCTAATTGTTGAAAATCCGGTTTTTACTTAAGATATTGAGACTGAGTTTCTTTCGAACTTTCCTTATTCTACTTGCAATTATAACCTGTGTTGGATTAGAAAAGTATGTTGGTTGATTTAAATTGCCTATTTGCTTAAGTTGCCTTAGCTGTACTACGTGGAGCATGTTAGGCTAGTATTACCCGTTGTTTGTATTTTTGTACTTCATTTCTGAATATCTTCTGGTTGTGGTTGCACATTTACATTGGGACTACAGATGTGGGATTCCGGTAGCTCCCCCTTGTTTGTTTACTTTGGGACTACGGGTTAGATTCCTGGTAGATCCCCCCTGCAATTTTACTTTGGGACTACGGGTTAGATTCCCGGTAGATCCCCCTGCACGTTGATAGTTGGACTACGGGACAATATCATAGGATATCCTTCAGATATATCTCATATGATGGACTACGGGACGGTATCCCGTGAGCTCCTCAGACAGTTGATGAAATGGACTACAGGATGGTATCCTGGGAGATCCTCGTTATTGGTACTGATATTGAGCTGTTTCACTCTATGTTTACCTTATTTTTTGCGTGATATTGTTGCTTCGTATAACTTGTCTCACTTTATAATTTTATTAGTTATTTCTCTTTATTTTCATGCTGTTACAAGGTTTACTATTATATTTTATCTCAGTAGGGCCCTGACCTTCCTCGTCACTACCCAACCGAGGTTATTCTTGGCACTTACTGAGTACCACTGTGGTGTACTCATGCCCTTTTTGCGCATGTTTTCATGTGCATATCTAGGTACCCTCACTTAGGCGCACTATCCTTGAGGCGTGGAGAGCTACGGAGACTTCGAGGTACTTCTGTAGCATCCGCAGACTGAAGAGTCTCCTTCTTACTCTATCTTGTAGTGTTTAGACTTATCTCATGTTTTGATGTAGACTTTTCTGGAGTTCAGAGCAGTGTATTACATTTCTATTAACCTATGTTTCCCGTGAGTTTTCGGGTTTTGGGGTGATATTATAGACTTCCGCGTTTGGGTTGTATATGCCAAGTGGCACTTATATACAGTTTTCCTTCTATTTTTGCTTAGTTTAATTAATTGTTCCGTGATGTGCCGGAGAATTTCGGCACATTTCAATACTAATTGCTTAGGTCCTAGCTTGTTTTAATGCAATTATAACTAATACTTATGTAGATTTGTTACTCTTACAGCGCAAGAGGAAGGGAAGACCAAGGATATGAAAATGTGAGCAAAAAAGAGAAGAAAAGAGCAAAATAGTCCACAAGTGCAACTCTGCGGACCATTATGCAGTCGCAGATCACACATGCGGACCGCAGAATTGATCTCAAATCACAGAGTTTTACAGAGTCTGGAGTTGAAATTCATGTCAAGAATGCGGCGCAATCTGCGATCGCAGAATCAACATGCGGACCGCAGATGTGCCGCAGAATGAACATGAAGAAAACTTAGGGTCAGGATGCGATGCAAATCTGCGGTTGCATAACTCAACTGCGGACCGCAGAATAGAAATGCGATGAAGAACTGACCACTAGGGTTTTGGATCTGCGGAGGAGCTGCTCAGAATGCGGACCGCAGACCTGTTCTGCGACAGATCTGCGGTCGCAGAAGTGACCTGAAAGGGTAAAATTGTCCATTTCTGTCCCGAAATTGGTCCCCCTATAAAGAGTTTTAAGAGACTTTTGTGGGCTCATCTTGTCTACTTTTTACACTACATTCCAAGACACAAATATTCTATCTTTTTGGAAGCTTTTGGGTGGAAGATTCTCTCCTTTGTAAGCATTTTATGACATTAAATACTCTTTGTCTTTTGTATTTTAGTATGTGTAGCTAACTCTAAATACTAAGGTTGTGGACCCTAAATGGGTGTTATGTTAATGGGTGTTTGACATTGAATATATGTATAATGGTTGGTTGATATCTATTTACTTCTTGTTCTTCATTTATTGTTGGTGGTTGCAAACATTAACACAAGCCATTAAATTCTTGCTTTACTTGGGAAAGTGGGTTAGAACTTGGTAGAAGTAAATAGCAAAGACTCAAGGCCTTACACCTTGTTTAATAAAATCGCTTAGGGATAAGTGGGTTTTATTTGGCATACATTGATGGTTATGAATTGCAACTCTTTTACATTTGGGAAAATTTAGAAGAGGAAATACTACTCAACTATTGGGAAATATTGGGTAGTTGCTTAGACATCAATTGCATATCAAGAACCGACCATTAGAAATATATCATATTAACACCGATAGCATTACACTTCATTAAAGGGGACACAACCTTGGTTTAATCAATCTCAGTAATTATCATATCAAAAATTCAAATAGTTATCATTCCAAATCAACTGTCTTCCATACTCTCGATACCATCACTCTACACACCTGTTACTATTAACCGAGTAGAATTACGATCCCAGTCGGGTAACACACTAAGTTAAGTAACCTTTTCACACCTATTCCCTGTGGGATTCGACCCCAACCTTGTTGGGTTATTATATTTGACATCGACCGCCTTACACGAATTATTAAAGTGTAATTTGAGCGTATCAAATTTTGGCGTCGTTGCCGGGGAATACGGTTTTGAAATTACTTATTAGTGTGCGCTTTACTGTGTATCTAATTCTATTCTATCACACTTTGCTTGTTTTGCTTGGTGTTGATAGGAAAACATGTCTGAATCTGGCGATGACGTTGAGGTAGATTTGGGAGACAATCCCTTTGCAGACATCGAAGAGTACATTGATGATACCAACCCTATTGTACCTCCTGAGGTTGGTGCTGCGACATTCAAAGTGGAACATGGGTTGATACTTATGCTCAAAGCAGAGGGGTTCTTTAGAAATTCCACCGATGATGATCCAACACAGCATCTTAGGAACTTTTTGGGAGTGTGTGTGATGCACAAGCAGAATAATGTCTCTAAAGATGCCCTGAGATTGAGATGCTTTAAGTACTCTCTTGCTGGGGATGCAAGGAAATGGCTCCAGAATCTACCACCTAACTCTATTCATTCTTGGCCCGAACTTGTCCGGGCGTTTCTATCCAAGTGGTTTCCGCAAAGTAAACAGTCTGAGTTGCGGGATAAAATCTTCTTCTTCAAGCAAATACCGGGGGAGCAGTTGCATGAGGCATGGGACCGTTTCAAATTATATTTGGTGAGGTCTCCAAACCATGGTTTTCCGAACTCTATGCTATTGGAAAAATTCTACATGGGTTTGGATCCTATGAACCAAGCTATAGCGAAGAATGCAGCTGATGGATCATTCATGGACAAAACATTCGCAAGGGTGACACAAATTCTTGACAAAATGGCAAAGCACAATCAAGCGTGGCATTCCGAGGACACCTCAGGTGGAGTGGCATATGGGTCTCCTTCCTTGACCAATTTGATCAAGGAAAATCAAGAGAGGGACCAAATAATTGCAGGATTGGCTACGAATGTGAATGTGTTGACAAAAATGTTCACTGAGAATCAAACAAACAAAGTGAATGTAGTTGAGGATGTGCAACCCTTCCCCAACGAAGAGTTTGAAGAAGCCAACTATATCAACAACCCTCAAGTAGGGTATCAAAGACAACAATATCAAGGTCAAGGACAACAAGGTCAATGGAGGCCAAACCCGCAAGGGCAAGGCAACCAACAATGGAGACATGACCAAGGCGGCCCAAACCAAGGAAATTGGAACAACAACAACAATTTTGCCAACCGGAGTTCAAACCCTTATGTTCCTCCAAAGGGTCAATATTCGAACCAAGGGTCTTCTAGTGAATCTAAGTTGGAGTCTATGCTCGAGCGGGTGTTGCAAAATCAAGAAAAATCCGACACTTCCATGAGGAACTTGATCGAGTTTGTAGGGTCTCATACCGCTTCCATTCAAAAATTAGAGATGCAAATGAGAGACCTCTCCAAAGAGCAAAATCCAAAGCAAAAAGGTACACTCCCTAGTGACACGGTTGCAAATCCAAGAGGTAGTGGGGGTGGTCAAACTTCTCACATCATGGCGATCACTACTAGGAGTGGGAAGGTGCTAAACGGAGAGGGTGAACAAATGGTTGAAGAAGAAAAGCTTGAGAAAAAGGTAGAGGTTGGAGAGCAAATTGTTGTTGAGGTTGAAAAGATTCTGGAAGAAGCGATAGTGCAAAAAGAACAACGGGACGAGGTGAAGGAAGAGGGGAAAGAGACATCAAAATCTCTTCCACCTATTCCTAGACCTCCTCCTCCATTTCCTCAAAGGCTTGCACGCAAGATTGATGATAGCCAACTTGAAAAGTTCTACAACATCCTTAAGCAACTAACGGTGAACATTCCATTTGTGTAAGCATTTCAAGAGATGCCGGGGTTTGCTAAATATTTGAGAGATTTGATCACCAAGAAGAAAACCGCAAAGCATGAGGTGGTAAACATGACTCACCGGGTTAGTTCTATTATTGCCACAACTCCGGTCCAGAAGAAGGAAGATCCGGGAGCTTTTACCATACCATGTACTATCGGGGCGCATGATTTTGCAAGAGACCTTTATGACAATGGGGCTAGCATCAACTTGATGCCACTTGCCATCTATAAGCAAGCGAGATTAGGTATGCCAAGGCCAACAAGCATGAGGTTACAAATGGCCGATCGCTCCATTAAGCGACCGGTAGGAATTGTTGATGATGTGCTTGTAAAAGTTGGGAAATTCCATCTGCCCGCCGACTTTGTAATTCTTGATTGTTCGGTTGATAAAGAAATACCTATCATTTTGGGGAGACCATTCCTAACCACGGGAAAAGCACTCATGGATTCGGAGCGGAACGAGATTAAATTTAGGGTGAATGATGAAGAGGTTACATTTCAAGCAAGCAAGGGTATGAAGTTGCCCCATGAGTATGAGAGCATTTCTGTGATAGAGGTTGTTGATGAGGTGGAAGATGCCGTAGAATTGAAAATGGAAGAGCAATGCCTTGGTGAGGCATTGGCGGCTATCTTGGTAAATTTTGATGGTGAAGACATGGAGGGGTACATGGAGTCGGTAAATGCATTGGAGGGTCTTGGGTCCTATACTTATACTCCGGCAAAACTTTCTCTTGACTTGGAGAATCGAGCTACACCTCCCGCAAAGCCATCAATTATTGAGCCACCGCAATTAGAGCTCAAACCACTTCCTCCACACCTAAGGTATAAATTTCTTGGCTCCAATGATACATTGCCCGTAATTGTTTCTTCTTTGTTGAATGATGTGCAGGTGGAGAAATTATTGGAAGTCTTGAAGGAGCATAAGCAAGCCATTGGATGGACAATTGCGGATATCTGAGGAATCCCCGCGGGCATTTGTGAACACAAGATACAATTGGAGAGTGACACAAAACCAAGTGTAGAGCATCAACGAAGATTGAATCCGTCAATGCAAGAGGTAGTGAAGAAGGAAATCATCAAGTGGTTAGATGCCGGGGTTGTGTGCCCCATTGCCGATAGTTCTTGGGTAAGTCCGGTGCAATGTGTACCGAAGAAGGAAGGCATAACCGTAATTGAAAATGACAAAAATGAGCTCATCCCAACAAGAACGGTGACCGGTTGGAGGGTATGCATGGATTACCGAAAGCTCAATAGTTCAACATGCAAAGACCATTTCCCTATGGCTTTTATTGATCAAATGCTTGATCGGCTAGCGGGGAGGTCATTCTATTGTTTCCTTGATGGGTATTCTGGCTACAA